>BMAO01001918.1:126822-176995 GCA_019973975.1 Trichonephila clavata
AAATTTATATTCGTATAAGTGTAAATGTAAATTAGCCAAGCTATTGCTAGCACACCTTGAGACAAACCTTTAGTTTTTTTGTACAAAGAACCATTAAAATTAATGTAGTTTTCTTTTAAGGCTAAATCTATGAGAGTTCTAAATTTTTGTAAATTAATATTAAGGTTATAATTACTATGATTTTCTAAAATTACCTTAATAATAGCATTGATATCAATGGAATTGAGAAGATCTTCAAAATCTTAACTATAAACGGAATAAATATTTTTATTTTTAAAAAGATGTATAATATCTTTACTATTGTTAATTATAGCTTTATTACATTGCTTATTGATGAAATTTTGTATAATATTATGCAGCATTTTACCTGCAGTAGTGATATATGTTTTAAAACCATTTGTTACTGTTCTAAGTTAACAGGATTTTTATAGAATTTAGGTGTTAAAAATATATATGGAAACTTAATCTTATGAATGGAAACACCCGATTTTCTATACATAGCAATAATTCGATTATTAATTTCTTTATGTGACAAATCTAATCTTTTAAAAGATTCATTGTTTAAAAAGTGTTCATTAATCATATTATTATAAAAAAATATTTACAAATTGCAGCATAATTTCCAGGCACTTTGTCTATGTAATAATAACAAAATTTTTTTTTTGCATCTTTATAAGTAAGTACTGATTTAGAATGGCAATTAAATTTCATCAAGTCTTTTAAAATATTGTACTTAATTGATAAAATTGATCATTTTATTGAATTTGCATACCTTAAAACTTTTTCAGTTAAATGTTAAAAAGAGTTTGCTTAAAGTAATGTGCGTTGTATTTTATGTAGTAACTTTTTATACAATAATACGTTGCAATTGATTTATATGTCATTTATGTATTAATTATGTTATTTTCTTCAAAAACACTTTCTTAGTGAGGTAGTTAAAATAGGGAGGGGGGATGCAACCTCAGGTGTTGCCCTCGTCATTTGACCATGGATCAAAATTACGAGGTCCTTCTTCCAAAGCTCTCGTGTAGCTGAACAATGCGCCGTTAATACTCACTCACTCATCCGAAAAAAATTTAATACGGAGCTAAGGCCTGTTTGTAACAATATTATAGCAACAATTTTATATTCAATACAGTATTAATAATAAATAGATTGAAGTACATTTTATGTCAATAATATTATTAAACAATTTGTTATTCAGATTATTGATTTCTTTACAATAGAAAATATATTTTCGCTTATTTTGAAATGCAAAAAGTATCCAACTCAACAAATGCGCAAACAATATTTTTATTATTCAAAGTATTTTTTCTTATCATTTAATTTTTTATATTTATTGTTATAAACTTCATCACTCGTTTGAAAGTTCTTAATTGTATTGCTTTACTCTACATAGATGGAGACACGATATGTAAATATCATTTTGAACTCGTGCTGCCATCTACATTTCATGCATCGAATTTATTTTTTCCCAAAGTTTTTGATCTATGAGAAGAAAAGTACATTTCAATTTTACCTTTCTTATTTATCAAAGCAATCTGTACATCGAAAATTTATTAATTAATTGAAAGTTATATTACTTTACTTAAATTATTCAAAACCATAATTTAAAATACATAATGGAAATTATGCATAAAATTATTTCTTTCATGTATCTATTGTAATTCCAATGAAATCAATTAATTAATCTTCATACAATTTTTTAACAACAAATCTATGTAAAATTATCTAAAGTTATTTAAAAAATATGAAAAAAGATTGTCTGTAACGAAGTTAATTTTACTTTCACTTTAAAATTTTTTATCAGTGCATATGGTGTTAGAAAAGTTCTAAAAAATTATGTATCATTTTTCCTGCAAGAATTTAATTCGTTTTACTATATTTACTATCATACTTATATTTTTATTTATTGATTGATAGTATCTTCTTTTAGAATTTCGAAAATGAAAGTAAGAAAAATTAATTTATAGCATCTTTAAGCGCTTTATCTTGGCCACGTCTTTGATTACTTTTTTAAATGTTTAACACATTAAATTCAATAACTAAATGTAAATTTATTAGGAAAAACAAAATTTGTTATGCAATAGTATTCTTTCACATAAAGTCGCATAATTATTAATAAGAAAATTTCACATACTTACAAAAAACTGTTTTTGCTTACAGTTGGGAACCTGATAAGAATATTATAAATAATCAATAAATATTATTATTACTATTATTTTAAGATATCCTATTACAAGCAATAGATAAGAATTTATTTTTCTTACAACGTATTTATGCATATTCTACTTATCTGTTTGAGCTTAATTATAACAAAATATCATTGCGTCTTATCCAAAACTGCCTAAAATATTATTTATAAGAAAGAAAAAATCCGTGTATTATGTTGATATAATGATTAAATTGCTTTAAACATGGTATGTAATTATTTATTTTATCTAATAAAAGAGAATTTTCGCTTAATATGATCTTCATTGCCGAGTTTAATTATTAATCTCTATTTTTATACTGAAATGAACATTGATGGAATGAAAAAGTTGTACCTTTTAGAATATTCCCCACCCCCTTCCCCATTTTCAAATGTATCCATCCGTTTTAGTAGAAAAATGTGAAAACTGTTTCCTGTTATCATCAGTATTTTCTAAAAGGAAAAATCTTTACGCATCATGTAAAAAAATTAATGTGAGGACTTTAATAAAAAAAAATAAAGTACGTGCTTTTCATAGTTTAAAAAAATGCTAAAAGAGATATCTTAGTTTCCACGTACTCTCTTCACCTCTGTAGCACTAACATTTTCTAGAAATTTCAAGAACTTTTATATTACTCCGTGTTTTTTTATCATCGGAATTTTAAAATGTATTTTATTCCATACAATCACAAATTTTCATAAATATTGGTTTTTAGTGTGAATTTTAAGGTACGATGTATATCTATATGGAGCCATTCATGCTAAATGGGAAAGAACTAAAGAAATAAACTTAATAGAGAACAATTCTTTGGTACGCGCAAAAGATTACATCATAAAAAAATATAGAAAATGTTTGAAAAAGTTTACAGAAGGTATGTCAAACTCGTACGTCGCATGTGTTCCACAATGAACATTTTTACGGCCCATGCAAATATATCGGCACACAATAATATATAATCTTTGGGAAAAGAGGCAAACACACAATAATATATCAATAATATATAACCTTTGGAAAAACAACTGAAAAGGGAAGATTTAACACAGTTTCTGACGTGCAACTTGAACATATCAAGTTTAGTTGATATAGCATAGTTCAAAAATATGCAGGAAAAAATTTCAAATCTTAGAACTGAATTTGAAACAAGATTTACAGATTTTAATTCTTTGGAAGACAAATTTTGTTTGTTTTCTTCGATTTTCTCACTAAATATAGACTCAGCGCCCTGCCATATGCAAATGGAGGTGACCGAGATTCAGTCAGACTCAAATTTGAAGTCAAAATTCATTGAAATGAGTGTGCTCGAATTTTACAAATATTTACGAGTCACGTTTTAGAATACTCGAAAATTCGCTTACGATATTATTTTCATGTTTGGAAGTACTTTACGGTGCGAGCAGTTATTTTCAGTTATGAAAGGAAATAAGTCTCCTGTTAGATATAGTAATGATGCTCACCTTGGGTCAGTTTTGAAAGTAATCACTGCGAACAAAATTTCTCCCGAAATAGGAAAGATAGTAGAGGATAAGAGACGTCAAGTGTCAGGACGTAAACAATAAATTTGTGTTGTTCTCTTATATATGTTTATTATGATGTATTATCTGAAATAAACTAAGAAACTATTCTATAAGTATTGATTTACTTTACAGCCCACCTGAAGATAAACCTTGTTTGTTTGGCCCATGTTAGCTTTTGAGTTTGACACCCTTGATGTACATCATCAACGAGAAAAGAACCGATCCCAAAACCGGTAGTCCATCACTGCTTCTTGTAAATGTATCAAGTTGGCATTTTTACGTCATACATTATCGTCCAAACAGCAATTACTATCAAATCTCACAAATTTTCACTGTAAGAGAGAAACCTACCTTTTATATAGATATAATATATGATCTCACACACAAAGTATTGAAGATTCGACTGCTATAACGAACAGCTAGAATGATTACAGTTTATTGAAACTTTGAATAAGTAATGATCTCAAATCTGGTGTCAAAACAAAGTATCGTGTATTCTATATATATCATTGACTTTCATGTATTTGTCTTAAATATGATTTGCAGCATGGTGTGTATATATCTCTTGATAATAATTAAAAATTTTAATGAATCTCATATATTCTGAATATTTTTGATTTTAAATGAGAATTTCAGACTGTTCTGGGTTTTTTTAAGGAGGGGGGGGGATGTCGGTGTTCATAACAGGTACATGTGCATGTACATGTACATAGATGCATGCACATGTATTAAAATTACTTCCATTTCATCTAAATTTTTAAATGACCAAAAGATGTATTTGTTATTGGAAGGTTTAAAATACCTAATCTCAAATAGATCATATTAATTAAAGTATTCTCAATAGTGGCGTAACGTACACTCCCGCAACACCCACCTTGCGGGGGGGGGGGATTCTAAGGGGCCCAAAGCTTGATTGATGCCAAGTACGTACTCATTGTAAGATTCGGTTTGGGGCCAAAAACCTGACTTTGCAGGAGAGTCCTAATAGTCTCCGTTACGCCACTGATTCTCAATATTTCTGAGTATCAAAGAGGAAATTTATAAACCTGTTCTTTTATATACAGTCGACTCTCGATAATTCGAAGTTGGAGGGACCAAAGAAAAATTTCGAATTATCAAGAGGGTAGAAAAACACTTCCAAAATACTCGAAGAGAATTTTTTTCTAACAGATTTAAATTGGAACTTATATAATAAAACAACAATTGTACATATGTATGAAATAATTCGAAAGTATTTTTAAAAAGTACATTTTATGCAGCATAAATATTATACAGAAGTTAAAAGTCATGTATTAAAAGATTACATTCATACTCAATCCTACGCATCTCTTCTTCACAATAGCAGACCATCCTTTCTGAACACATGTGTAGCAAGGCCACGCATTAAGTTAAAGATATGGACAACTGACAATAGGTGCGGTTAGACTATTGTTCCACTTGAAGAAGGAAAACAATAACCTGCGGAACCGGAAAACACTTAGAAGGGGTAGTGACAGATGGTCATCCCAAAAAGGTTACGTTACAGGGGAGACACACAGAGACAATAAAACTCAAAACTTAAGCTCAAACCTATTTGCTACAGGATTGTACATGATAGTGAGTGTTCGAATTGTCGAGATTTTTATAAGATAACTTCGAATTATCGCGTATTGTAATCTGGCCAGCCACAGATTTGACTTCAAAATATTAAGGGAACCAGGACATGCTCGGAAGTGTAAAAGGCCAAAATTAAAACCCTTTGTTTATGAGACATATATCTTTTAAAATTTTCAATAGAGCTTAGATATTTTACGTTCTTAATAAAGATCATTTAATTATTCTGTAGAACTACAAAAATAAATTTTTAGTTCAGAAGTTTTTTTTTCCTACTTAATTTAAGTAATACATAATTTTTGAGAACTCATAATACATACTTATGTTTAGGTACCATTTGCAAAATATTTTTTACACATATATAAAACAATACACAAAAGGCAGTGAACCTATTTTTTTAGTGAAAATTTAGTATAGTTTCTTTAAAAAAATTATAAAACTGTGAAATTTGGAAAATTTCTATTTTTCTGCTTTTTTTATGCATAAAACCATTTTTAAAAATTTAGGCACTATTTTAATAGAAAAAAATTAGGTTCACTATATGCATAGGTATCTTGTATAGAAGTATAAAAAATCTGGAATCTTATAGTGCAATAGCTTTTTTAAAAAATGTACCTAAATGCTAAAAAATATGTTTTTCAGAAAAAGTGAAAAAAGTAAGGGTCAAAAGGGGCGTGGTCATTTGTTTACATTTTTATTTTTCATATTTTAGTGCTATTTTATCAACAAACATATAAGAACCCACATTTTTAGGTTCAGAAAAATATGTACTAGTTTTTAGAACTAAAATTGAAAAATCGATTTTTTTGAAAGTATATGATGTCCTGGTTTCCTTAAGTGTACCCAAGCGTATTGTTTTAGTTCGAAATATCATGAATTTTTCAAGGGACTGGGCATGTACTTCGAATTATCAAGAGTCGACTGTACTTTAAAGGAAAACGTAGCCTAAAAATGCTCGAAATTGTAGAAATACTATGCTCATCTGATTATTAATATTTAGTATTCTTGGAAAAGTTTGATATATTAGAATTAGTTGTGTAATTTTTAAAAAAATATTTTGCATAGTAATGATGTTATGTTTTAAGTTTTTTAAGTTGGAAAAATATTATCTATACTTGGCTTAAAAAAGTTTAGAATAGTTTTGAAAGGATACTTTAACGTCAAATGCTTGAGACTTTCATTTAACATCAGAAGGCGCTTATTTTCAAACCTCATGATGTAGGAGCTTAGAAAGAAAATTTTGCAACATTCGAAATTCAGGATTACACACTTACGCACGCTGTTTCTAATGTTTATACATAATTCAAATGCTTTTAAATGACATAAAAGTTCTTAAAATGCCTCTTCCCCCAAAAAATATTTAATTAAAAAAAATCGGAAGTTCAAACTTTTTTTAAAAATTACATAATACAAATGAAGAGGCAGAAAAATGACCAATAAGGTATATATTCCTGTAAATTGAAGTTCATGGTCGAAATATTTTCTATGTAGCAATATCTATAATTTCCAAATTGAAAGAAAATTTGAAGCAAAAAAAGGCATAATTCTGCTTTTTATTTACATAAATTGAACTAGTTTAAGTGTTTTGTTACAATGAAAAAGAGGACGAAACATTTAAGAAAAATTACAACTTAATTATATGAAACATTTTATTAACTCAAACAAATATACGCTAATTACGCTTAGATCCTTTTTAGATATTTACTTAAGTGAGTATTTTTCCATTGAATGATTTTTTTTTTTTTGACAATATATCATCACTTTCTAATGTATCAGAAATTTCAGAGGAAGGAATATCCTTCATATTGAATTTTATGGTAAGTGCAAAGTATCAGCATTCAATCTTGATTTCTGACAAGTTAGCAATTGAAAAAAACACCTTTCAACTATTGCATTAAATTCAACAATAGTAACTAAATTTTCATATAGTTCATATAGTTTTCACGTAGTTTTCATAGTGTTCATTTTTGAATTATTTAAATATTTCGACCCATCTTTTATTAAAATTTCACATGTTGATTTCCCCATTATTCTAATTTATCAGAATTTAAATGTACATTCAGTCTTCTAACTTCTTCAAACAGATGCGATAGCATCTCTGAATAGAGACTAACAGATAAGATTTAAAATATTGAAAAGGAGGACACTTTTTGAGAAAGGACAGAACCTATAAAAGAAGGACTGTCCCCCTAAAGGAGGATGATTGGTCACCTTCACTTATAAGTGCACATTACACCTCACCAGGGACGTCTTAAGGCATGGGCCAACTGGACGCGGGGCCTCACCCTTGGTGGGGGCCTCGTTTTGGTCTTGACTCTGTCTTAATAAGATCATGATCCGGATAATTTTAAGGGTCAAATACTATTCCCATACACATTCTAACAGAGGATTTCAAACTGCATGTCAACTGGCAAAAGTGATAAGACTATATTATTATGTGATGACCGTTGTCCATATCTAGGTCTCGGCCTAATACCATTAGCAATTATTCCACTCATTTAGTCGAAATGAGCCGGTTTTGCCTGGGTATTTGAGATTGTGAGTCGTGCACACATTCATTTGTCTCAAATTACCGTTTGGACGGGTATTTGACAATGCATGCTATGTACCGTCTACTTTTAAAGATCTCAGCTAGGGCCTCAAAGAGTCGTAAGACGTCTCTGCACCTCCTGTTGCTTTCTGACTTTGTGTGAGTGTCTCAAAAAATGTCTGCAGCTTAGTACATATTGCAAAAAATTTGCTTCCTTTTCATGTATTGCTTATGAAATATGTTTCAATTTTAAAGTTTTCACTATGTATCGCCAAACAGTATAGAAAAACATTTTAATGCCGATGTAAATATATTCATTAACTATGCGTCGTAATTCAGAAAGAAAAGAACGAATATCAAATAGCCATTCTAATGTAATTTTTTCTATAACATAAAAATGGGATTTTTCAAATTTCGATCGGTTACACTCCTAACATGAATGCTGAAACAATGAGGAAAATTCTGTAGAGATAGTGCCTTACATTGCATTAACTTAATTTCTTATATTAATCTGCGTTCATTGTTATTAGATCAATATGCATATCTTAAGAGCGAAGCCTTCATCATACTAGAAGAGTAACATGATTGAATAAATGAGATTTATATTTTATACAAAAAAAAACAAAACAAAAAATTTATTTTGAAAAAGCACGATAACGAAAAAAATTAATCTCTCTTTTTTTTGTTGCAACTATTACATTTTTAAAATAAATCTTGTTCGCAAAAATTGCTTTCAAAATTACATCCCAAGATTAATTTATATAATTCTGGATTTAACAAGAAATTAATCTACTTTCATGATTGAAAGTAACCTCTGCTGCATTCAGTAGTACTTCTAAACATGAAACAATTTTTAATTTAAATTTTCGAAGTATTTTTAAATTATACTGGAAAATATTTGTAAAGTTTATATGGATGCCAGTTTTTCTTCTTTAACTATTTTCCTTTAAAAACGAGATCTCTGTAGTCTTAAGGTATATAGTACTGAGATTATAATCGGTGTCACTCGACACGATTTTTAGGTCCCTTTCACACGAGTCAATGTGCAGTATGCAGGGACGTCTTAAAACTTCCTGAGGCTCTGGGATTCTACACAAAAATAGGCCATGGGCCCCTACACAAATGTAGAACCCACCTATAACCCTTAAAAGTAGACAGTACATAGCATAAGTTGTCAAATACTCGTGCAAACAATAACGCGAAACAAAAAGAAATGTGCATGACTTACAATTGTACAAATCGGCTTGACCAATTGCCGCCATTTGAATGAATGAGTAATAATGGTGTATGGTGTGTTGTAGGCCTAGGCTTGCATGTGGACGACGATCATCCCAATAGCCAGTTGATATATCGTCCGAAATTCCCAGTTTTTTGGAGACTACAACTGGAAATAACATTTGACCGTTGGAATTATTCGCATTATGGTTTTATTAAGACTGAGTTGTTTTTGTTACAAATGCCATCTGATCGGCAAAGGACAGATCGAAGTCCACGAAATTCATCATACAAAGGGCTAAGTGACGCCTATCGTTAGCCGTAGCTTTGAGGAAAATACAGAAGACAACATGATTTGTCTTGTTTCCACCCCTAGTTTGAGAGAGGAAACCCTTGGGATGGTCAGGAGCATCCCACTCTTCCCCTTCCACCAATATCAATAGAGGACTTGCGACTCGGTGGCTATGAAGAGTAGCCCCATGCCGCAAAGGCACCATACATTCACAAACATCCATGCTTCCTCCAGGATTCGAACTCAGGCCCTACGGCACAGCAGTTAGCATCTCTAACCATTATATCAGATGGGCGACTTAAGGCTGATTTGAGAGCGAGATGAGGCTCGTATTGCGGGGCCCAGTTGGCCTATGCCTTAAGACGTCCCTGGCTGCATGTAACAGAAATTGCAGACAGTTGAGAGGTAGCTTTGATTAGAAATCGCATAGGTTCCTTCACACATTGTCAACTGGAGCTTTCTACCGTAAGAAATTCTTCAAGCGCCCCAGAAAACCATACTTCCCTTTCTACTAGTTGGCTCAACCAAAAGGATATTGGGAAGCTACTCTGTTCACACGCATCTACTTGTGTATTGAAAATAAAAAAAACTAACAAACTTTTTATTGTTTTTTGAAACAACTCAATCCGATATCACATTGTAATTTCCCCCGACAGAACTTGCTTTTCGGTCAACTTTGTGTCTGCGTGAAAGGAATTATCTCCCCTCTTCTCACTAGAAAAGTGGTGACAGAAAACGATTTGACTGGCACTCAGTTGTCTCGTGTGAAACCGGTTTTAATGCGACTTAGAGGTTGTCATGCAATATAATGGAAGCTGTTCAATTGGATTCCAAAGTTTCCGTCTGGCGTGTAGAATGAAAGGTAGAGTGTAGAATGGGATAGCAGTATATCCTCTTCAATTGATGATTTTAAAACTTTTTTTTTACCGAAAAGGACTACAGATTAGATTTTTCATATGACTTATAGCATTTTTAAAAGCACGATAAAACTTAAATTCTCTTCCAATGGCACCAGTCTCTTAAAACCATTCGTAATAAATGCTACAAGCTCCAACGAAAGTTAAGTTATGAAAGTAGTTTTCTTTTTCATCTATCAATTTATTCTTAGGTTATTAATGTAAAATAAGATGTGCAAAGATAACAACGGTTTAAAAAAAATCACAGCTTTTCAAAAGTACGATAGGAATAAACTTAAGAAGGCTTTTCGAATGCATAAATCCCCAACATAATTCATTGCTCGTCTAAAAAACCCCATTCTTCTATCAGCTGTCAAATGTCTCTTTCTTTGTCAAAAAAGGGGAAAAGAATGTACTCACTTTCGAACATTTTACTTTAATGTTTTTTGAAGAAAAGAGAGAAAGAAAGAAAAAAACAATTTAGCATTTTCCTCCACTCGAGAATTATTTCCATTTCGACCTGTCACTCGCATCACGTGGTACCGTGACGTCACCGGTGGAATTTATGTCTTTGACGACCGAAGCACAATGGAGTTGTCGGATTGCATTGAATGGGTTGAAGAATGGTAGAAGCCCTAAGGTTCGAAAATAAATGTTCCGAGAAATACGACCAGCTAATCTATGTTTTGGGAAGGAAATAAAATCGTCCTTTTCAGACGTGAAAATGGATGAATTTTGTCATTTGTGCTTCCGTAAGTCCATTCGTTGTTTGTGTATCTGGCCCACGGGACTTAGCTGTAAAGCCGGCAGAACAACCAGAAATGTCACAGCGCGAGGTGGTTGATATAAAGAATGATGATGACTCGAGTTTAGTTAAAATTAATGTTTCATGTCTTGTTCGTTATAGGTGTCTACTAATAATGTGTACTTCCGGGCAAGATTTAATCTCTTTTAGACCTTTCCAAGACTCAACAAGTATATATTATATACGACTTTTGTTCTTGTGTTTCTAGTCTGGACTAAATTCATAAGTGCTGGAATGTTTTTTTAAAAATAAAATACATTTACTTTCATAAAAATGTATAATGTGTTTTAAAAACTATTTGAAAAATAAACAAAAGTTAAGATCTCTAGAATGTATTTGTAGAGGGACATAATACAGAAAGAAAACTAAGCTCGGGTTATATATCGCGGGTATATATGAAATCACTTCACACTCCAACACCATTCAACCGATCACTATGAAAATTGGCATGTATATGTATTTTTTTCTGGAGAAGGTTTTTGTGCTATCCTCTTTGTTTCAACTCCCCACGAGGTGGCGCTACAGCAAAGCAACTTTTGCACCGCTTAATCAATCGCCAACTTGGCTTTATCACCAACATTTCGCTATGTTTCCATAAAATCGCCATTATAATATAATGAACGGCGTTGCTTACGAATATTATCATTTTAACATAAAATAAATACAACAGAAATTAATATTAATGTATTACTCATCCAGATATAAATTATTTATGCTATTTTAAGCGTTCATTACACAAAATTTGTAGTAATGTGTTAATTTTGCTGAGCAGAGATCAGCTTAGGAAGGTGTTTTCAAAAATCGGCCCACAAAAGAGTTACGAAGCGTAAAAAGTAAAAAAATAAAAAAAAACCCTTTTTTTTTACCAGCTATTAGACCTTTAAACTAAAAATTTAACAAATATTTTTTTTTTTTTTTGTTCAGCAGAGATATGCAAAAAGATTTTTTTTTGTTTAATTTTGCAATTTAAGTAAAATTAACACATCAAAAATTTCTTTATCCTTCAATCTCTGTATTGTTTAATTTTTCAAATCACCCGTGCGAAGAACGGGTGTACTAGCTAGTATTGATATAAATATGTACTGATATAAAATGATATGAAATATCTACATTAATTCTCCTTTTAAATTGCTTTAATGCGTAAAAGATAACAAAGTAATAAAATTATATTTCATTGGCAAGAAGAAATTTGTACTTGTGGCACATAATTCGAATTAAATAACCATTTAAAATATATCTGTATGTATATAAATACAGATAGATAGATAAATAGATATAAATCTCACTTATTCGATCCTAAGTCCAAAATTGCTTTTTGACTCGCTGGGATCCCTCTCCAATTTTTATTTTTAATTGTATTACTTTAAATGCCCTTTAAATATTTAATATGTTGCTTTGTGATTTTTGTAACTTTTTCGTTTTTTAGTTTGATTTCGATCCCCATTTTTGTATTTTTTATTCTATACGCGAGTTTTAGATTTTTTGTATTGCATTATATTAGAATCATTTTTATCTTATCCTAGAACTTCTATACTTTCTTTTAAAAATATTTATTTATTTTATTTAATCAATTATAAAGTAATCGTATCCAATGTATGTAGTAATTTGTATCCAATAGTAATCTCCACTGATTAATTCTAAATTATTTTTATTATTATTATTATTATATAATGCTGTTTATCCCTTCAAATCATTTCTTCTTGACCCTGCTTTTAAGGCCTTGTAAATTTCAAAAATTTTGAATGTTTCTTTTCCCCTTTTTCTTGTAGCCCATATCATTGGGAAGCTTTCCACCAAATTTCAGACCTGATAATGAATTAGTTCTACGGATATTTGAAATTTACTGAGCTTAGGTTTTGGTTTCGGTTTCATTTAAATCCCTTTTCCATTCTTAATTAGAATAAATTAAAAATAGTTTTTAG
This sequence comes from Trichonephila clavata, assembly GCA_019973975.1. Lineage (NCBI taxonomy): Eukaryota > Metazoa > Arthropoda > Arachnida > Araneae > Nephilidae > Trichonephila > Trichonephila clavata. Next base: position 139,782 of record BMAO01001918.1, read on the forward strand.
CCCAATTTTCAGTGGGGAATGATTATTAATTTCAATTTTCATTACTAAAATCACTTCTGCTTGATTATATTTAAGTTTTCATGGTTAATTAAGATTGATTTCAAGGACAATTTTTGTTTTAAAAATAGTTTATATGACTTAGAAGATTTATCAAAAATTTTTCATGTTCAGAAAATGCCATGCCGAAAACGTTCTCAGGTTGCTGTGAGAAACAAAATTTCGAAGAGATGGAATACAACTGAAAAGGATGTATCTAAAAACAGCCCTCATCTGTGTGTGATACGGCAATAAGACTTCCGAATACAAGTATTCTTAATTCAAGTCTTGCAGATAAAGCTAATATTTCCATGATGTACAAAACTACAATATAGTAAACCTATTGTAGTAATGTATTTTGGTATTTTAAAGTTGCGCAACAAAAACTCAAACTTGCTAAACTGCCCCAATTTAAAACTGAACAAAATTAAACTTTTTATACAAACTTGGTGATTTTTAGCGTAGCTAATATCCTTATTATTTTCAAGTTAGTGAAAGTATTCTTATAATTTTGTTCTTAAATGCTTTGTATTTCAAAACTTTTGTGAAAATATTGCGTCAAGATTAGTTGAATAAACTGTCATTGTAACAAATGCTATCAATATTATGCAAAAAATATTTTTTGAGTTAAAAAATATTTTTAGTCACATTTAATTAAAGTAGTGTTTTAATGTAGAACTTATAAGTTAGAAGATAACATATTAAAAAATTAGAGCTTTGCAGGAATTATTAGATTTTCCTTTCTGATATTATAAACTTTTAATGTGTTTTTCTCAGACTTATTATTCTGAAGATATAAGTGTTTTCTAATCCCTAAGGCTTTTTTTTCTGTTCAATATAGAGTCTTGAAATTTTTTGTATATACTTTCAAACGTATGCTCTATACAAGTTAGTATGGATTTTTTACGTTTGAGAGAGCTCTAGTTCTTTTGTAAAAAATGACAAAGTTAATATTTTAAAAATTTTCCTGTTTCTGTCCAGGTTTATCTAGAAAAATAATTATTAAAAATCAACAATTGAACAGATTTTCAAATCCATACCAGCTTTTCTTTTAAAAATCTAAAAAACATAAATCACTTAAAATGGCAAAAAAAAAAAAAAAAAAAAAAAAATTTAAAGATTGAGCTTTTTGTAAAAGTTTGAAATTGTTAAATAATGGGTGTGGTCAAACTGACTTTTTACTTTCAGAATTAACTTAATATTATAATCTGAACATAAATATAAATTATTTTTACTATTACTGTCTCCAAAAAGGTTTTTGAAAAGGTTTTGTGTAGCCTTAAAATAAAAAAAAGAGAGAGAGAGAAATATAGTTTAAAGTTTTCTTTTTTTTATATATAATATTGTGAACAATGCACTTTTATAAATATTTATTTCAGTTTCACTCAATCTTTTTTATCGATATAAAATAAATTGTACCGATACTTAAAATATATTCTTAGTTATATAATACATTATTCCTACATTGAAATGTTAAATGACATTTCGACTTAACTGTAGATTAAAAATTACATATTTGATTAATACTTTTGAAATTCAAACCATGGTGTTACATACGGATATGTGTATAATATGTATGTGAAGTTATTGATATTTGTGATATTTTCTTCCGGAAAATACATATCACAAACTTTAATTTATTCAATAGGGGTTCTTACTGATTAGCTTGTGTTAGAAAATAGTTCTAGAATAAAAAAAAAATTGTTCCTCACTTGAATCATGTCATGGAATCAAAGTGATGGAGGTGCTGAAAGTTGAAATAATTCCAGTACGTTCTTTTAACGAACTAATCTATCTATAAATATCTATCTAATAATCTATCTATAAATGTTTATTTTTAAGTGATATAAATAAGTTAACACCAATAATTTAACAAAACAACTACTCGAATGTTGAAGCAGTAGTAAATGAAACCTTTAGAAGATTCTGGACACAGTTGTGTTCGTCTTAATTAATTTGAAAAATTAACCTCTTCGAATACAAATTTAATTTATCACATGTTTTTTATTTCACTGAAATTTATTGTAATCTGATTCAGTTTAGAGAAATATTTTATTACAACAACGAATTCTAAAATTTACCGTAATGTATTGTATAGAAACTAAAATATTCAAATTTTGATGAACTAAAAATATAAATAAGAATAAAAATTATAATTTGACATATTCTTGGTGACTATGATTTGAAAGATTTTTGCTTACAATTTGAAGGGAGATAAGTCCTTCCTGCTGTTTTCAACCGTTAAAATTATTTCAACAATATGTGGTGAAAACACGTCACGTGGGAAGGGAATTAAATAAAATATAATGTTAATTTTGACATTTGATTCTCGTATCAGCAACTGAAAAAAGTGTAATATATAAGAAAACTCTCTAGACCAGGTGTTGGCAAATTTTCGAGAGAGAAAAGCCAAGTTGTTAGTGAAACAAAATAACTAAGGTATCAATGAACAATAGTAACACCCCAAACTTAAGGTATCTGACTACCCTAAAATTGTGAATTTTGCCAAAAATTGCCAAATTTTTTTTATGAATTTATTTTATAGCATCTTATTAGCTTTATAAAAATACCAAGTTTATTATTTTCCGTTCGCTAGAACAAAAATTACAAGTGTTTTAGTAAAAGCAGATGTCATTACTTTAAGCAAGATGTTAGACTTTAAAACGCGTTTTACTTATCACATCAAAATTGAAAAATTTGAAAATTTGTTCAAACTTTCGTTACAGAATGGGCCCGGATTATGTTATTTTTTTGTAAATTTTTACCCATTTTTTCCCATTTTAGTAATAATAATTTCTTTTTCTCTTCGTAATTCTAGCATATTTTTCTTCAAATGTACTAAACATATCTAAAAACCAAAAAAAAAAAAAAAAAAAAAAATGCACATACCTGCTTTTTTTCAAAAAATAGTTGTCGCAAGTGGTCGGAAACCTTAAGCGATAGGTTGAACTGTGAGTGATTTACACGAAAGTCCAATTCGCGTAAGTCGGGGTATAATTTCACAGATAAATAAGTATAAATTATATTTAGTTGGGACAAAAGGAAGGAAATAATAATTTAGATAAAAAAGTTTGATATAATCTTAGATAACAGAAATATCAAATCGCAAACCGAAGTTATTTTGATGTAGAAAGGTTTCATTAAATCTTATAAAGTATAGTCTGCTAGCTCAAAGATTTCTTTTTCTCCCGCAAAATTTCCTTGTAGCATGCTAATAATCTTTTTATTTCACGTTTTGTTGAAAAAATACCTACATTTTTTCCAAAATTTTTAACCCTCTTTCAATTAAACGAGGCCTTCTGTTTAACCATCATTTGATCTTCGGATCGAACTGGGTCGAAGGGATCAAGTTCTTCAATGTCTTGCTCTTGCTTCTGCATCCCTATGAGCTTATCAATTGTCAGCTCCTGATCGTAGGAATCCAGTAGTTCTTGAACGTCATTGCTATCCACTTCTAAATTAATTTGCCTGGCAAGATCGACAATTTCTCCAATCAAATTAACAATTTCCTTAGGCTCTGGCTCTAATTCCGCCAAAGTTTCAGTGATGAGATTTTTTTAAAAAAACCGAGTCGACGAGACTTGAAAATCGCGTAACTCCGAATTCTTGTTAATCAAGATTTGCATGCTCTAATTATTACTTTATGTATAGAATTTTAAAAAAAAATTACAGAGAGTGAAGTTCTCCAACAGTTTCAGAAATTAAGAGATATCGAAGATATTTTTATTTCTATGCCTCAATGCAAGGAGAGCCATTTTCAAAATTGGTTGTTTTACATAAAACATTTTAACACTCTTTTTATTGACCTTAACACATTGCATGTAATACTCAGAGTGTTTTTGTCACTTCTTTTGGGGGTTTTCATGTCTCTTTTCCATTCATGAGTGCTATTGAACTCACGCTTTCGAATAAAAGCTTCCAGAAGTCATTTTGCGCAGTGTCTTCCCATGGCGGCATTTTTACCAATAAATTGCAGATTTACGGCTTTAGAACGAATTGTATAAGGAGTACAAATAAGCTTCCATCGTATGACAAAAGATGATATCACCGATAAGTTATGGTTGAAATTTTCAGGCAAAAAAATCATATCGTAAGGCTGAAGATCTAGTAACACCATAACTTTAAAGTATTAGCGATTGCATTTCAGCATCGCATAATAGTTTTCATGCGAAAATGTCGAATTTTTCCAATAGCGGGGGACTTTTGATTAACTCTTTAATTTGAAGAAATTTATAGCTTGGGTTCATCGATTGCTTGCAGAAGCATATAATGAGGTTGCTTAGAATGAGTGTTTGTGAATGGTTTCAAAAGTTTAAGAGCTGTGAGTTTGACGTCGAAGACAAAAAAAGTAGCGGAAGATTATTGGAAGAAGATATTTCCAAACACAAGAAGAACTTGCACTTTCTTTAGGAATGATTCAAAAAGTAATTTCAAGTCGTTTAAAATCATTGGGAACGATTTAAAATCAAGGAAATTGAGTTCCCTATAAACTGAAGCTGAGAAACTTTGAATGCTGATTTTGCACATGTGAAATGCTTCTTGCCTGGTATAAACGAAAGAATTTTTGCAACGCAATATTCTCTGGTGATAACACATGGATCTACTACGATAATTCAAAGAGGAGGAAATCGTGAGAGCCACGTGGTTATGCTTCAACAGCCGAATATTTATGGAAAAAATCTCATGCTGTGAATTTTATGGAATCAGCTTGCTGTCATGCATTATGAATTGATCAAACAGAACGAAACAATAACTGGGACTCGTTGCTGAATATAATTGAAAAGATGGAAGTCCTTCCCTACTCAGCGTATTCATCAAACATTGCTCCTTCTGATTATATATATCCTTTCGATGGCACACGATCTGTACCAGCAACACTTTACATCACATGAAGATACCAAAAATTGAGTTGATACGTGGATAGCTTCAAAAGACAAAGTGTTCTTCCAACGCGGTATCCATATGCTACCAGAAAGAAGTCGAAAACAGTGGTTAACGATTTACAATACCTTGAATAAAGCATTATTTACCGCTGTTCCTTAGTAAGTACCCAAATTTTGAAAAAAAAAAAAACCGGTGGAAACTTATTTGTACTCATTATAATATTTTCACTGATTCTCAACAAACAAATGGAAAATAAATTGATACAGTAGTAACTGTCTTAAGCCAGTTAATTGTTTAAATGTATTTGCAAATACATGTAAACTTTTTCAATAATTATAAAGGAAAAAGAGAATTTACTTTTAGTAGAGTATTTTTTAATAATGCATATAGGCTGAAGCCTCAAAAGCTTCTGATCTCTCAGCTACAAATGTAAATAATTTAATCAAATATCAAATGAAATTCTGGGTAGAAAAAACGATTCACTTTCTCAAAATAGTTTTATTTTACTTTTATTCCCCCCCCCCCTCTCCCGCGCCACCTTCTTTAAAACGTAAAGAAATTGATTTTTTTTTTGTTTTCAAGTATTGAATCAAAGTTCACATTATTGTTGGTAATCTTTTTATAATAATTCTGAGAGGTGAATTCATTTTGAAATATAAGTGAATTATAAAGACAGGTTACCGATGAGTTAATACTTTACATTACTAAAAGCTATTTTTGTACGAAATTTTAATACATACTTTATTATAGTGTTTCCCTTCCTCAAAATAATTCTTTGTTTCTTGAGTTAAACTTAAAAATAAAACTTACATTTAATTTATTGAAATTTTATTGTTTTCGAAACTAATTCAAGGATAATTTACTTTGTAATTTAATTCTACTGCCGCAAACGAAAAGAAAAAAATCTGGAAAAAAAATATCGAAAAAATACCGAAACACAGACATTCCATTTATCGAAAATAAGAGGATTAACTCGAAATATTTATTAATCCAAGATATGAAGGAAACAATGATTCATTGTATGTTATCTCATTTTCCATTTTATTTGGTCAATTATTCTGGAAACCCAATTCTTTTAAAATATAAAGAAGGAGAATAAGGAACTGCTGACAATGAAAGATAAGTAAAAAAAGCTTAACGCTTTTGCTGATAATTTCAGAGAGACATTTATAAAGTTAAACCTCCTTAAATTTTGAGTCGTTTATTAAGGTGATAAGAATCCATGTGATAATGGCACATATAACAAAACTCTTAAACTCTTAAAAACATTGTATTAATAACAAAATAATACTTAGAGATTTTTCTTATTTATAAATATTTTATTTGAATTTTCCATCACGTAAGCAACTTTTTTATCTTTCAACAGATGAAGTTATAAAGTTTCAAATTATTTACTTTTTGGGGGAAAAAATCAAGTTTTAAAATTTTTCATGTAAAATATTTATAGTTATATAGTTTTCATATTAAACAGTGTATTTTTTGTGTTGTTTATTTCTTATTCGAAATCATATAGTTCTTAGATGAACTTTAAAACCGGTTTTAAAAAAAATCGTCAATTTCCTCTTGAACTTGGAGTTCCCCAACTTTTTCGAACATCGACCCAATTTAAAATAATATTTAATAGCTTTCTTTATAAACCTCCTTAAAGTTTCCTCTAAAATATACAACGTATGATAAAATCACACACAAGATTAATAACTTAACAAAAAAAGCTTAAAGATGAAGTGGTGCTCTTATCCGGCAGGACAGAACCCGCGATCTTTGGATCCGAAACTGAGTAACTTAACCACTATACCAAAAGGATCACCTTAGCACGAGGTTGTTACTGGCTTATATATATAATACCACTACAAATATAACAAACTCGTTAAGAATATGAATAGAAAATTAAAAAACGGGACTTATTAAAATTATACTTAATTTTTTTGTGTGTCATGAGTCCTATATTAGATGAGTAGACAAATCTGTATTTTATATCTATACATATTACCATAATATGGATATCAATGTTTAATAATTCAGAATTAAACAAAATTTTAAAATTAAACAAATTTAAAATAGAAAAAAATGTCACCACCCCTAATGGACCCTTTCAATCTTATATACCCTTTTTAAACTTTCGTAGACCTCAAGGGATTGAGAATGATTCAAGATCGATACTTTTAAGTACGCTAAATGTGAAAACTGAGACTAGTAATACTCGAATGAGAAGGAACCCTTGATTATCTTGAATGGAATCGGGATTCAAACTAACGACTCGGCTTTTACATCTCACCGAAATGATCTCTAAACCAGATACTATAACCCACCCCCACCACCACACACACACATTTTTTTCTCTTTTTGTAATAAAGATTTTGGGGAGTAAAATTTGTTACGAACTCTCACTAGTTATTAAAATTAACTTACATTATCCCAAACGTAATACAATTAGATATAACCAGTGGCGCACACACTGGGGTGTCCTAGGGACGACCCCCCAAAGTCCTTGCGTCTTTTTCGATTGATGATAATCCTACTTATATGTAACGTAAAATTTAATTAAGTACTTGTAATTAACAATTTATTTTATTAATTAATGCTAATTATTAATTCAACAATTTATTTTTTACTGTTTTTTGTCAACAAAATCGACAAAATCAGAAGAATCAATTGGTGTTGTCTTGAGGTATGATACGAGTTGGGGGACTTTCGACCATGGACCCTTGTAAAAATTTTGTGTGCGCTACTGATATAACAATTTATTTTTACTACTATAACCTCATTTTATTTATTCCGTAAAATAAATTGTGTGTGTGTGCGTACTTTTTTCTCTTCTTAACTTCTCCGTTTAATAAAACATAGAAATACATCAAATACTATATATTTAAAGCATAGAATCATACCCCCACCCCGCATATGCTTAGTGATTGAATAGAAAGTTTCTGGCTAATTATTAAACATTTCAATCGGTTACCAAGGTAACTAATGAAAATGATAGCTTTGTATGCTAGAATTTGTCCCTGTTTCTCAACTACATAGGGAGTACTGTTTTAAAAATTAATATCTCACGTAATTTTGAAACATTTAAAAAAAAACTCTTATAAGCATAAAAGTTTTACCTAAATTGGAACATAAATCTTCAGTTCATTAGCATTACATTTAATGAATAATTTTAGTTTTGGAATTCTTCCAGAGGAAACAACTAAATGGGATGTCTTACATACTTATCAAACCCAAAGTATCCGAATAAACACGATTAGCACTAAAATGTTTTTGGCCTTGTGCTTTATTTCTTTGACCTTTTCATCACAGGTAATGATCATCCCGAATCTTCGAATGTGATAGCGGTTTTCTTGAACAACAGCCATTCCTTCCCCCCCTAATGATGCTTGAATTATAAGTAGATATACACTCCATAACAAAAAAAAAAAAAAAAAAAACGTCGCACCAAGAAGGATTTGCCCGATTGTAATGAATTTTCGTATGCAAAGACATTTGTATCGAGCATGTAAATGATTAAAATTTGGTGTCCAATAAATGAATAGCGGGAGCTACAGCGCATCGGAACTGCGCACTCAGCAGGTGTCTATAAGAAACGATTCTCAATCTGATGGTCAAAATTTCTGTTGCATTGCGATTTAGGATACCTTTCAACGATTCAAAGAAATGCCTCGCCACAGGATTCAAGCTCATTACGAGCAACTGTCAGAGTTTGAAAGAGGTCGTATCTTTGGATTGAAAGAAGCAGGTTGGGAAAATCGGATAATCCTTCGTCGTATGGGTCGAAGTGATGAGGTCATTTGAAAATGCTAGCAAGAATGAGTAGACGGTGGCAGATTTCAGCGTCATGATAGTAGCAGTCGACCAAGGGCCACAGCAGATCGGGATGATAGATTGATAGTCAGATCAGCTGTCACAGCACCTGATTCATCGTTATCAACCATCAGACGTGAGACCCCCTCTCGAGTGTCCACCATGACTATTCACAGAAGCACGATAGAGCTAAATTTACGCTCGTACCGACCACTACGCCACCTGCAGCTCACACCTGCACGCTGTCGAACCAGATTACAGTGGTGCTTGGCTCTATCGGGTTGAAATCATGCTGACTAGGGACGTATAGGGTTTAGCAAAGAATCCCGCTTCTAACTGTGACCTGATGAACATAGAAGACGTGTTTGGAGACAACTAGGGCTGCGTGCCGATCCTGCTTTCACTATTGCACGCCACATAGGCCCTAAACCAGGAGTTATGGTCAGAGGTGACATTTCTTTTGACAGCCGGTTGTCAATAGAGACACACTTACAGCACAGTGGCCCGTCGACGATATTCTGAGAACTGTTTTGCTACTGTTCATTTGCAGTACCCTGTCCTTATTTCTTAGCAAGATAATGTCAAACCATATATGGAACGTGTGGCTATGAACTATCTTACAGCTTGTCAAACACTTCCTTGGCCAGCTAGATTGCCAGATCTCCCTCCAATCGAGCATGTCTGGTTTATGATGGAAAGGCGAATGCATCTACCAGGGAATGTTGATGACCTGGCCGACGGAGCAAATTTGGCAAGAAATATCACAGGAGACCATTATCGCTCTATGCCACGTCGTGTGGTAGCTTGCATCCAGGCTAGAGGTGGGTCAATACCTTATTGAGCTCGTTATTTTGGATCTATGTAACTCTGAAATAAATCATTCGATTTTTCTAAAATTTTAATCATTTTCTATTCTGTACTCAATCTTTCTACCCACCAATTTTTGTCTCTTTCGAACAACTCGTTCTAGGTGTCTTTTTTTTTGTTGTAGAGTGCAAATACAATGCAGAATCTAATCTTTGTGGAGTCTAAATAGTAAAGGACTTTCTTTAAGCATTTAGCTAAAAGATTTATATCTTTATATCTATTCTATGCTTGTAAAAGTTGCAAAGAAGAAACTTAAAAGCGAAAAAGTGTTTAGATACATAAAGAGAGAAAATAAAAGAAAGACAACAAACAAAAAGATGACAACAAATCAAAAACTAAAAACTGGTATTTACAAAATATATATACACAAAAAAGTATGACTAATGTTTTCAAGACAGCAAAAAATATAACACTTAAATAGCTAAGTAACACTAATGGGCATAAGTAAAACACAATGTTCCTTTTCAGCGCAATTCAAAAGCTACACTTTCCACTATATTGAAAGAGAGTAAAAAATAGCTTAAAAAACGAAATAAATGTACAATCGTATATCACTCTTAGAGCACTCCTCAGACAATATTGACAAAACTTAGCTTAAGGATGACATGGCTGTGAATTTATTTGAGCATCACAAAAAGAATCAGGCAAATACACTTTTTAAATATGAATATCATTTATGGAAGCAAATAGTTTTCTGCATCAAATAGCATTCGAAAAATCCTCTACCCCATGAACTCAGACTCGTTATCGGGCTCTTAGACACTCTTGGGTCGTTAATGTTAGTGTTTCCTCATCGATCAAAACCTCCTTCTTGTCAGTAACAGTTTTTAACCGCTGGATTAACAGTTAGATATCTGGCGCCATCCCGTCGACTGTCACTGCAAAATAAGGACACAAGCGCTGAAGATCAGATAACCAAACCTGAACAAAGCATTTTGTGTCACACAGGGATTTTAGTTTCGTGTTCCTTATTGGAACAGAAATAATTTTTTTTCCTAATCATATTGGCATTTGCATCAGCTCTTATTTGGAATGGAAAAAAAAATCTTTTCATGCTTAGAAAATTCTTTAAATAAGTAATAAAAAAATTTTGTTTTGAAGTCAATTCCTACTTAGGTCATTAATGAAATTTTTTATTTTAGTTACTATTTATAAATTATTACAATTAATATAAATAAATATATGTAAATACATATGACAAAATCGTAATATTAAGTGGCAAAATTGAAAAAGATTTTCCTTGCAATTTCCTCCATTTTCCTTTATATATAGTGTTAGACTATTATTTTTGTTTGTTACTATTTATTTATTAATTAAATTTAATTATCCCAATAAAATAGTATAGTAAAAAGTAATCACATTATCAGAAATTAGGCTATCCTAGAGGGCCGTGGGTAGCCTAGTGGTTAGAGCCTCGTACTCCAGAACGGAAGGCATCGATGCCCGAGGCCACCAAATACGCTCCGAGTATACGCGGAGTACGTGCTCTTTAAATCAGTGGGTCCAAAAGTCTTGTGGTTGGTCGCAACAGATACCACAAGTGCAGGGGGCTGGAGAATATTACCCTCCCCTATAATTCCATGCCTAAATTGTGGAGGTGGAGATAGGTGATGTCACCATCTATCGCTTAGAAGTCCAACCTGACTCAGGCGCTGACAACATTCATTCCTTCCCTTCGGGAATGACACAACAACAACAACAGGCCATTCCATGTGGGATTCGAATCCATGACCTTTAGGTTGGAAATCCAACGCGCTCTCCATTGCGCTGCAGGGACACAACGAGCAATTTTCCTTTTTATATATGCTGTTGGACTATTATTTTTGTTTGCTACTATTTATTCATTGATTAAATGTAATTAATGAATTAATATTTAAAAAAACTGTGTGTATTAACATCAAGTGTCATCCACTAGAAAGATGTTTAAGAACACAGGGTATTCAGTCTAGGAGACTAAGAAACAGGATAAAGGCCTAACCATATCAATTATAGTGTAGTTCATTAAAGACATGCTAAATATACAGTTCTCAAAATTTAGTTTGAAAAAAGAAGTACACTCAGGAGTTCCGTATCCATAGAAGCGCTTGAAATAGAATTCTTTGTACGTCTCCGTTTTTAAAGAAGTACAATGTACGTACATAAATTATCCCCATTGCCTTAGAAATTCCTTCTTTACTCTTTGGAAAACTTGGAATGAAGCCCATGGAATAGATTTCTGATACTTTAGCTGAGAATTACCTGGAATTAAATTTATATGAACATTATAAAAGTTTTTTTTTTCTTTTCCATAAGGAGATTCAAAATGTTGAATATATTGTCTGTATCTTTGCGTATTAATACATATATATGTTAACAATTAATTGTGAACAATTTATGTTATATATATATATATATATATATATATATATATATATATAAATATATGTAATAAGACGATGTAGTAATGATGGATTTTTTGAATGGAGCTTGCAATGGTATTCTTGTGGTTAATTAAACTTTTTATTATTCATCTTGAAAACATTTGAGCAAGACAAGGACGACACATAGATGTACGTAATCACAAATAAACACACAAAATACACAAACACTAGATGCGGCAGACTACATGATGACAAAAAGCGAAGAAGCGAAAAAGCTCGCGTAACCGTGTGTTCAGAGCTTTTATAGTGGCGGTGAAGGTCGTACGACTCTTTATAACAGGAGTCGTGATTGCTGCAAATGAGCGGAGCAATTAGATTAAGATTAAGATTACGCGGTCGTACAATTAGATTAAGATTATAACAGTCAGAGGCGAAAGAACTAGAAAATAATTTCACGGGGTACAGTTAAGGAGAATTAGAAGTCATTACATATATATATATATATATATATGTCTTGCAATATATTTAAATATTAATATAATATTTGAAAGCATGTTATTAATATACAGTTCATGTTAATCAATGCAAAATAACTGAAATAACTAATATAATCAATTAATCTAACAAATTATGTATTCTTTGTGTGTGTTGAGCAATATATTTAAATATTAATATAATATTTGAAATCGCGTTATTAATATTTAATGAATATTATTCAACGCAAAATAACTAAAATAACGACTTATATCAATTAATGTAATTATATGTTAACGTACATGTTTAAGTATTGAAAATGAAATGATGAATGAAAAGCAATGATAAAAAAAACTTGTAATAATGCCTTCGTGTATTAATTTAAATATCAATTAATTAACTATCATTATCATTTAAAATTTCTCGTTCTATAATATTTTACGGATCATGACCATGAGACTAAGAAAATCACTTGTCTCGTTTTAAAAATAAGTCCTGAATTCATGGTCTACATACTATTTTTTTAGCAGAATTTAACGATTACTTCAGATATAACTCTTCCTGGTTGAAGACTCATAGATCTACAAGTAACAAAATTAGAAAGTGGAAGAACTTCATTGCATCAATTATCAACGAAGATCTTGTGGAATCTAAATTTCTATACGTACGCTTTTCAAAAATATTGTTGATTTATAATTTTATCCATTGATACAAAAGCATAAAAGGACCACGGTCAAGAGATAAAATAGCCCTAGCACCTCACTCTTCTTCATTGCACACCAGACCAAGAAAGACTTCAGTTTTCAAACCAACATCAGTCTTATTAGCCACTCAATTTTCAAAGCGATGATTATTGGTGAACAAAAATTCCAACTCAAGATTCGATTTAAAAGTCTTAATTAATGAAGTTTGCGACGATAGCTCAACCCCAACTCCTTTTTAAGAACAGGACTGAAGCTTTTAATGACATGGAGAATTTCTTCTGAATATGAAAAAGAAAAGAAATACATAACTTTGGCATGCTTAGAATTTTGATTTTGTAATTTTCTGAAAAGAAGTATCTGAAAATACGTTTTGTTGAGTTAACAAACACTACAGATTTACACATCAAGACTTAATATTAATAAATTAAAAGTTTTATTCGAAATATAACTTAATATAACTTACGGCAAAGTTCTCTGCCATAATTTTTAAGTGTCAAAAGTTTTCTTGTCGATAAGCAGAATTCGTCTGGGGTTGTTATGAGAGTGTAGCCACAACAGTGCTTAAGTATAAAGGTATTTCTTACACTTTAATCTTTTGTAAGAAAATGCTTGGTTATTTTTCGATAACCTCTTAATCAGTCTTCGTAATCAGTGTGACGCATTGTTCTTTTTGACACGTTCATCTGTTAAAGGAAGAAGAGTCTTGTTTTTGACAAGAATTTTGACCAGTTCATGCCCTGACTGCTTCAACCAGAGCTTGTGTACTTACTGAAAGCGGACGACCACTTCTAGTATAGTCAGGAACGCTGTTAGTCTCAGAACATCAGTTTTGTGTGATAAATGAATAATATTTGGATGTATAAATGTTCAAGAGCTTTAAAAGTCTCCAACGAGCTCTTTTTTTTTAAAACAGAGAAATTCTGCAGCACGATGATTCTCGTTTCTAATTGTATCGAGGGGACGTTCGTGTACGGATATACTGCTAATCTCATAAATTCATGAATTCTACATATCAACAGGAGGCCTTTCAACCAAGTAGAGCTTTTCTGATGGCATGAGACGCCTGTAGTTGATATAATATGGGATTCTTGAAACGTTTAAACACGACTCTGGTGGACTACAGCTACGTAAACACTCTGCCCGAATAAATAAGCATTACTAAATTATGAAACACAAGTTATATATAAGTATATTCCCCTTAATCCCGAAGTAGGATAATTTTAAGATATTCTTTCTTCCTCTTTTATATAACTGCAAATTTTTTCAATAACTCTGAACAATATTGTCTATTCAAGCAAATCCTTTACGCTGAAAAAAAAATCATCTAATTGCTTAACAATATGGTATTAGGTCTAACCTAACACTTCGCAGCAGCAAAACGTAAGAAATAATGGCACTTACATATTACACCTTTGACCCATATCGCCAGAAAAAAAGAAGCCATTTCAGATTCAAAAAATGTCGCCAAATATATATTGTCATCGTTATTATTACTGGGCATGGGGAAAAGATTTTCACTATTGGCTGTATAGCGGTATTTGGCAACGTCTTTCGATTTGATGAAATTGATTGATTGATGGTATGAGACGTAAGTACAGAAATCATGTAATAATGGAGTAAAATACTATTACTAAAGAGAAAAGGCCGTACTTTTTTTACGCATAATCAGATTTAAATTAATATTATATATCTCAATCAAAATGGTAAACACAATGAACGTCGTCTTCCACATAATTTAATATGTTACATTTCAAGTCTGTAAAAATCAAGTTAACTTAAACTAAAGAAGAAGTATTGATTTTCAAAGAATTTTAATGCATACGCATTTTATAAGAAACATATGATAATTTACTATCTCCAGAGGTATACACTTTCTTCTATATTTACGTATTTTATACATTGAAAAATCCAATTTAAATTCTACTGATGCCTGCCTAAGAACAAATGAGTTTGCACGAAAAGACTGATGCTACAGCCCTAGATTCTCCCGAA
The DNA here is from genome assembly GCA_019973975.1 of Trichonephila clavata. NCBI lineage: Eukaryota > Metazoa > Arthropoda > Arachnida > Araneae > Nephilidae > Trichonephila > Trichonephila clavata. Next base: position 154,894 of record BMAO01001918.1, read on the forward strand.
AAAAAGTGAGTTTGTCTACATTATAATGGATTAAATGGAAATGAGAATTACACAAGCAAAGATCGATCAATTTTGTTCTTTTTTTAATTTAGGCTAACTGAAATGATCTCTTGTTCTCTAATTTATTTTTTGATAAAGATAAACAATACCCTTAGGTACAGATAATTGTAATTGAAATGCGTTCTAGCGTAACAAATTAACTCTCTCCCGTAATTTTATCGCTGTTCTTTTCTCGGGCATAGTAGTAGCCAACTGAAAATGTATGCACAGTTAAAATAGAACTAGAAGACGGCTTATCTAGTTTTTCTATTACATTTCGGTGTTTAAAATAATTTTTAATGCAGTAACTCGCGTTATTAGCTTATCTATTCATGTGTGCAATTCGTAATTGTGAGATAAATTATTCCGGTGTAAAAAAAGTGTTTTGAAAATTATTTTCTCTTTTTACCTTTGTTTTTCACTTCAAATTCCTTTGAGGATTATAATGCAAGTTTTAATTAATCGTGTACAGATATAACTTTGAAATAAAAAGGGATTTTTTGTGATATGTTGTATTTTCTTTAAAAAAATTGTCATATTTGTAGATTTCTTTACTTAGAATTTGTATTTTCGTTACGTAGAATGCATTCACTTTCAGTTTTGATATATTTTTTTTAAAACTGTCTAACTTTTTATAAAAATTGTAAAACAATAAAAAGTTAATGGATTTGTATTTGAAAAGGAATTTCATTTTTTATTTAGTATCTGTTTGTGAATATGCGTCAATATTAACTTTGTAATACATGCGTTTTAATTCAAAAGTTATTCTTACTGCATATATAACATGATGATATTATAAAACAAAAAAAAAGATATATTGCATGTGTTTACATGACATCATTACATATACTTAGGTAATTGTATAGATAATATACTTAGAACATTATCCGTATATTATCTTTTAAAATTATTTAAGTATATGCTCTATAATTGTATAGAGCATATACTTAGGTAATTTTAAAAGATAATATACGGATTTCTAGTATTCTGTTACAAGTAAAATAAAAAGGGCCAAATGGCTTTTTATAAATGTTACATTTCATATTATTATTAGTTGTAGAGTGGAAAAATTAGTACAATAGACATACTCATTTAATGCAACGTTTTTTACATTTAATGTTTGTTAAATGTTTAATCATATAATATTTACAATTGACAGTAAAATAGTAGCTGCATTAGTTGTTCAAAAATAATTTAAACTCCCCCCCCTTGAATAATTTTATTCGCTTTTGTAGCTTTTTAAATAAAATTCATCGGTCAAACCAATAAAACGCTGTGGTTGTAAAAATTTATAAATACTCATATGCCAATTGATTCCATTCTGTCGAAAAATTATATAGTAAAAAAATTGGCAGTTATATATAGAGACTGCCAATAGAAGTGAAAACTTAGAGCTTTTAGTATTAAAATTTGAAATTTCATAATGTTTGAATTAAAATTATCAACATCAATCTGGTTTTCACATCTATTGACACTCCGAGCAACAATTATATGCATGTTTTTATCGTTTTTTATAATTCAAATATATTACGGGCTGTACAAGATCATGACAAAATATAAATACAAATCAAATGAAATAACAATTAATATACTATCATATATTATTTATGGATGGTATTTGTATTTACTTAAATTTCAATGTACTTGATTTTTACCATAATTTTAATTGTTTGCATCATTGTCATCATTTTTTTCAACAAACTTTTGTACTTTGAATTATTTCATTTTGTTCTAAAAAAGATACAATAGGCTTATGGTAACTGAAGTAAGAAAGGAAAATATTTGATTCAAATTTATCTAAGTATCGCGTAAAAACCGCACCGATCGTAGTTTTATATTTTGTAGTACTGAGTTTTAGATCATTGGGCATATTTAAATTAAGTGTTTCATTTAGAAATTCAATTAGTGGTAGATTTTTATCATCTGCAAAGTTAATATTGAAGTCTCCACTTAAAATCATCGATACATTATCATATTTTTCGCCAAATCTTTTTCGAATATTTCAGAATCTTCTTTTGTATAAATCATTAAATTTTCGAATAAAAATTGTTGTATCATAGATTTTCCAGGCGAAATATAAACGGCAACCATTAATATGTATTGCCCATTCTCGAAATCGCAACGAGCAACGTATATTTCGTCTATATCAGAAACATTAACACCAATGCTTCTAGTGAATTTAGTATGTATGTTCATATGTGAAGTAATGAAGTGTGACGTATCGTGAATATTGTGATAAATAGCTACGCCTGCTGCGGGAACTTCGGGTATTTCATACGAATTTCTGACAAAAGCAGAACATTTAACATTTTTACAATAGCATCATTTTTTAGGTCAGTTGCATACGCATTCGATAATCATTTTGCAAAAAATAGTAAAGCACGTATTTTATTTTTGACAATTTAAATTAATAAATAATGATTTCGAAATATTTAATTTTTAAATAAAATGAAATATTTAATGAAATTAAAATCGAAGCCATTTTTATTATTTTAAACTAAAGATTTTAATGATATAAGGTAATAAGCTATAATTTTGCATTTAACCATATTTTAAACTTAAACATATTAATCTTGAATTATTATTAGATTTTATAAAATTTTTAATTTCAAAATCCATGATAAAAATATGATTGAAAAACTAGAAGTCTGTTTTACCATGGTAGTAAGAAAACGTCTAAGCCACTGTAAAATACTAATTCGGATTGCTTGATGCATTGCAGAGGTTAAATATTAGAAAATAAATAATACAAAATTTTAAAACGCCAGAATAAATAGGAAGATTTAAAACATTTTTCTGTTATTTATTTTTTATCTTAAAAATATTAGTATATTTATTTAGTACTCACTATTGTACTGCACAATGATTCTTCAATTAAACAATTCAAATAATAATCAAACAAAAACACTATTTCAAAATGCAAAGCATATACGCATTGAACGTTTCACTAAATCCATTCAATTTCAATTATAAGATATACACAGCACTATACGTCAGCTGTATAGCTACAGATATACTACTATAAGCATGTCGATGACGCGAACAAACGAGATTTCACCCATCCAAAAAGTGTCTAAGGCGCACAGCACACTGCGCGTGCGCCAGTCATGAGCATGTCGGTGACGCGAACGCATAAGATTTTTCCCTACCAAAAAGTGCCCAACGCGGCTAAAGAATTTTTCACTTCAAAAAAGAAAGAACTTAGATTTGTACCCGCTTTTGTCATAATAATTGTAACTGACTGTTTCAAGCAGCAGATGCATCCTCTAGCGACCGTTGAGTTTTAGTACAGGCCAAGTGAGGGAAGAATATGGTAGCTATGAAAAACCACCCATTCTTCATGCCCTTAATTTTTGTCAAAAACATATATTGTCCTGTAACCTACCTAAATTAAGAAATTATTCGTACATTCAAGGAGACTTCATTGAATCTAAACCTGAATTTATTATATTTAGTTTGGGCCGTGCGTAGCCTAGTGGTTAGATCGTCGGTCTCCAGACCGGTAGGTCTGGGTTCGATGCCCGATGTCACCAAATATTCTCCGAGTACACACGGAGAACGTGCTCGTTAAATCAGTAGGTCCGAATGGTGTCACCATCTATCGTGTTGTACCGAGCAAAATCGTGCTGTCACCTTAATGTGGCTCAAAGCTAAGGCTAACGACAGGCGTAAAATTCTAGCCCTTAGCCACGATGAATTTCGTGGACCTTGATCTGATGTTACTGTCAATCAGGTGGCAACAGCAACAACACATTTAGTTTACTCATTAACGTCCAATGCTCTACAGATGGTATTTATGAAGACGTGTTCAAATATTTAATGAATTTAATAAAACTACCTTAAATTAACCCGTTCCAGGTTTTTTTCGACCTGCACTCGGGCAGGAGAGACGTGCCATCCTATTTCATCCCGAGTGTAGCTCAGGCACTGTGAAAATTTACACTGTACAATCGGTCTCTCCCAAATTATTTCACATGTGCATTTTATGGCTTCGGATAATTAAAAAGTACCAGTCGGTAAAATTTTCTGCTAAAAGAGGATATCCTTCTGTTGAACCCCCTATCCCCTCTTCAAGTTGTCTAGAAGACATTTTGTTGACTACATTCTCACAACAGAGAAGAAAACAAATCCAACACGGCATTGTATTATTTGCTGTTCAAAAAGAGACAGTAAATGGAAGAATCTAAGAAAAGAAACAAGATTCTACTGCCCAGATTGCAATGTTGGTTTATGTGCAGTACCATGTTTTTGAATTTATTATACATGCTCAAATTCTGATTAATAATATCATAATCAAAAATGTAAATGCAAAAGATGTAGGTAGATAAAATTTGTAAATCAAGGTAAAAGCTTTATATTCATAGTTATTGTGGATTGACTCCAAAATCTAATGATTTCTGCTATACAGAAAGCCAACTTTACAGGTAAATTACTCATTTATTTAAATAGATTTTTTTTACATTAATTTTTATGAAATTTTTTATGCGGATAGAGTGTTATTATGTTTAAAAAGACATATATGTTTGGAAATAAGCATAAAAAATTGACATTCTTTTCATCCATAATCCAGAAATAAAATGAACTTGGAATGATTAATGAAACAAGTTTATTAAAATGTAGATATTTTATATATATATCAAGACACGGAATCAGATTTACGGTATAGATACCTGAAAAAACCTGAAATATGCATGTGTAATGCTCTTATTTTTTTGAAATCTATATATAGTGAGTGATTGGATTCATCGAATGAACGGAGTGAATTTCATGGAATGAAAATATATATAAACCTGACATCATTAAAAAAATATAGTATGCTTAACAATCTAGATAGAATGGATGATTATTTATTTATGGATCAGATTAATAGTGATGATGAAAAGATGAAACTGAATTCGGAGATGCTTCTGAAGATTTAACGGAAGATGAATATGATGAAATTTTCATTTTATCTAATAACGAAAGTTAATAAGTTCAAGTAAACAGTACATAGATGCAGAAGTCTATTTTTTTACAATTATCTTTTCTTTATTTTTAAAGCTATCATTTTACATCCGACATATAACGCGCATCCTCCAATTTCCACCTTATTTTTTGAGATAAAAGTGCGTCTTATATGGCAGAATGTACGGTACATGATTTTGTGAAGAATGTTTATTTATGCTATTAAGGATCATTATATATTTGTATACCTTTGGTTCAACGTCAATTTATTAAATACACACACTTTCTTTAAACATATGTAATGCAGAGTTTCTCTCAAACTATAGGGTGCGCCTATCCTTCTAGGGAGGGGAGGCTGATAACTCTACGAGTGGGAAAGCGATCATATTGAAAAGTCAAAAACAAAAGATTATTTTTAAAAAATTATTAATTTACTGAAAGTAAACAATAGAATACAGAAAATAGAATACACATTTACACTGATATAATACACCAATAAATGTGTCAGTACTGCGCAAATATTTTTATAATTAATTTAACAATACTAAGTTAAGAAAGTTTATAATAATTACCAGGAACACCATAGGCTTGTCATATATAAAATTTTATACAAAAATAACACTTATCTGATAATTTTGTGTGGTTTGTAATTAAGCCCTTAACTGCCGATTAAAAGTTACGCGATTAGCTGCCCATTGCCACTGTTTTCCTCGTAGGTGCGCATATGTGATGTATTGAAAGGAGAGGAAGAAAATGAATAAATAAACAAATCCTTCACAAACACTGTAAAAGTCCTTTTATTATATTCTGAAGCCTTCAGAATAATTGTATGGATAGCAGTGCACAGAAAAGACCACACTTTGGAAAGGCGTATATATACGTCCAGAACAATTAACGTTTTGGCTGAGCGAAATATTTATATACGCTGGTGGATGTCGTATTGTAGTTTTAGGGTCAAAATACAGTATTATTGAATTCAATACATTTTTATTTTATGGAGAAGAGGGAAGGGTTGGGCGGTGAAAATTTTGATTGAATATTGGTTCGCAAATATTGGAACTGAAGTAATGTCTTTTTCAGATAATCTCGGAAAAATTTAAAATCTATGGTCTCAACTAATTCTAATACATAACAACGAAAAAAAGTTATTACTTAGAAACTACCTCAGCTGCACGAAAACCATTAATTAAAGTCATAATTCTCAAGATTAATTAAGCGTTATATTACCTTTTATTAAAAAGAAAACAATTGTATCATAAAAGATCTTCAATAAGCTACATAAGCGACGATCAATACCTTCAGGAAGCAGTGTCATTGAATTTTGAGAAATTATGGTGAAAATGGTGTTTCACATCGTTTTCTCCTACCCCTTTCCTGTTTCATTACTCACGAAATAAAATAAAAATATAAATATATAAAATGATAAATGATATGACAGAATTAAACTCAGGACCTTAGTGTGCTACGAAATCATTTTAGATTGGTGACAGAAACGACAAGTCATTAGCAAGTTCTCAAAAGAACTTTTAGTCCGTGGGATTAAATTAGAAGAGTTTCCTGATGGCAGTTATCAAGAGAAGTATGATGGTGTTTAGAAGTTGAAGATAAAACTTTTGATGTCATTTTTTCTTCCATTGTTTTAATATATGGTCATTCTATAGATCCCTTACAGTATAAAATAAAATGGAGTAATTAATTTAAATTAAAAGCTTTAATAAATAACAACACACTTCCATTACTAATTAATTTGAGAGTCTTTTTGCTAATTTTTTAAATAATTCATTTGAAATAAATATTTGTTTATATACAAAGTATGATTAATCAATATTAATTTTTAGAATACTTTGTGGTTCGATTTAATTTTTATATAATATCGACAAAAAAGGATAGAAATTAATTCTAATAACTATGTAATTTAATGGAAAACGTAGACCGTATTTATTCGAATCCAAGCAAATTCTTGAACGCACCCCTAAATCTTATTAAATTTTTTGAAAAAATGAAAAATAGTATAAAATGGTTTATTTATACCCGATGTTTAAGATATTTAAAAAAAATTTAAATGAGAGCTAATAAATGAATAATTAGTTTATTTATCATTAAAAACTTTTAAATACATATTGTACTCGTAATTACTCTAACCGCCAGTATTTTGCTCTGTTTACCACATCTTTCTGCCTTCCTTTCTAAGCCGCATCCGATTTTGAAGAGCTTTAACATTGGAAAAAATTGAGGCTTAGATTCGAATAAATATGGTAATTAGGTAATAAAATAATAATGTATTAAGTTTCTTATATGAATAATTTTTGGAAAAAGTATTACAATTCTTTGAAAAATTAATATTTTTTAAAAATAATTTCTCAGAATTATAGAAAAAAAATATTGATGAATGAATGAGAAATACTCAGGGGGGGGGGAGATAATTACTGATTTTGATCAATAATGAGATGATTACTTTTATACTTAGTAAAAATTACATATCGATAATCTATAACTATTCTTTTGTATAAATTAAGGCTACACCATGATTAAAATCGGTTATGAGAGAGAAACAAAACAAGAGAATAATCTACAAAAATCTTTAAATGTTGTTCTAAAATGGTAATTAAGATAGAGAGAAAATAATTTCCATATTCGTTTGATTAAAATGTTCTTTTTATGGATATTAGTTTTGAATATATATTACTGAATAACTAGAAGACGTTGAGCAATATTAGGGAAGAGAAACTTTTCTCTTTCTAAACTTCAGAAGAATTAAATAAGCTTTCAACTGAGACTACATAACTTTAAAGGATTATGGTGTAGAATTTTGGTAATTATTCAGTAACGTAGAAAAATAATATTTCACACTCTTTCATTTTAAAAACCTATGTAAAAACCTAACCATAATGTAAATATATATTTAATATATTTTTTTGTTTCACATTATTCAGCAATATTTATTGAATCCCATTAAATAAAGTGCAAAAATATCAGTGAGTTAAAACAAATTTTATACCAATTTACATGAATGAATTAAGAGAATATTATATGATTGCTGATATACATATTTAAAAATACTTAAACTTTTTTTTTAATTGTAAAAGTGGGGAAAAAACAGGTGAAATATAGTTCAAACTAAAAAATATACTCGAAATTTAAACATTTTTTTTTGTATCGATTTTGATACGGTTTACATCATTTTATTCGAATCAGTGACAAATACAAGATTATAAAACAATATTATAAATTTTTTAAGACAGGCAACTTTTTTTGACTTATGTCGTTACATGTGATACGGTTGTGAATAATCATTAAAATGTACTCATCAAACTTATTTTTTCCACATGGGCTGCACAATGGCAAAGAAGTCTTTGCAGACACGGCAAATTCTGAAATGGGAGAACCATTTTATGGTGGCACCTCATAGTGGCGGTTCTCGCTACCAAATTTGGACACTTGAATTAGTTTTTCATTCAAGCTCTTGTCGTATCCTAAATTTTACCATGATTTAATTTTTCCTGGAGTAACAGAGCCAAATTGATACTCAAGGGACCTTTTACATGTCAATAATAATATGACATGCGTACATCCAGAAAATCTATCGATTCTACCCGGTATTGAACCCTCAACCTTAAGCTTAGGATGTGGGTTCGCTATAAAATCACTCAAAAGGGGGGGGGTATAGATTTTAATAAAAATAAAAAGTGCTTCATTTCCTTATGTCTAGCATAAAAAAACTATTCATCAAAAACTATTTAAAAAATATTATTCACATGAATTTTTTATTAAAATATTTACGAGTATTACGTATTACATGTAAAATTTTTATGATTAACTAAAAAAATCTAACTTTTCCAGACTGCACAAAATCCATGAAAAAGAATACCAGGAGAAAGCTCCTTTATCATAGAGAAAGGAGGAAAAAAGGAAAAGAATGGGAATAAAAGATAAACAAACACTTCTCTATATTTGGGTTTGGGCCAAAAAGTTTTCTAACCAATTTCTTGTCTATTTACCATGCTTTCACTTATACTTTTTTCAAGAACAATAAGAGATACGATATTATTTTAAGAAGAAAAGCATAAAGAGTAAAGATAATGCTTCAGTAGAAGACCGCTAGAAGCGCTTTTTACCGAATGGGAACACAGATATTACTGAATTATTTTTGCTTACCTTTTATTTAAGGAAATATATGGAGGGTATTCTTTGCCGAAACAATTTCGGAAATGAGGAAAACTTATTTGCATAATGCTCTTTGATACTGTCCCGGTTATGCATTCAGTATTTCTATTTCAGTGGCTGAGAAGAAACGAAAAGATCAATGAAGAAATTACAAATCAGTCGAACGTGGAAATGAAATGTTCTCTTCGAAAGGGATTGCCCGTTCTAAAAATATATATTCTGGAACTATCTTGAGAGTTTAAAAGGATCCCTTTTGGGTTAGTTTTTTTTATGTATTTAGTTAATCCTTTCTTCTGTTTTCCAAGGAATATGTGAAATCTTTTCGAAATGCTTCTAAAATATGATTTGTAATAATTAAAAGTTTATTTAAAGATTATGTTTAAGAATTTTTTTAAGCTGTAATTATTGCTGTAATTAATATTATAATATTAAGCTGTAATTAATCATAACAAAAATATATTTAAAGCATAATAAACACATAATACTCACATAATAAAGTACTAACAACTCGTATGCATTTAAACAGCAGTTACCCGCTATTTCACTGGATATTTTATGATATTGTGCTACAATAAACTGTTAAGTTATTGATATCAAAGTCCTAAAATTAAGCTTTCGGTTTTTTTTAAAAAAAACATTCTTATTGCCCTACCTCTTGATTAAAAAAATACAGAACTTGTGTGTGTGTGTGTGAATTTATAAAACGGAAGTATAATGATCTCTTACTCACACACGCCTCACCCTCAGAGTTGGTTTCCGCAAAAAAAATCCGTTCTTATCAGATCTCTACTCACTAAAAGAAATATGTTTGTCAGATTTCAAATATGTAGGTCTAATAGTTCAAAAACAGGAATTTCTTAACGGTGTATTCCTGAAACCTCCATTGAGTGTTGATTTTCACAAAAGCAGTTCTTAACGGATCTCTAAATAAAATAAGCATACTTACACCAAATTCCAAGTCTATGGGTCTAATAGTTCCAAAATGGGAATTTTTACCCTTTTCACTTCCTTTACCTCTCCCAACCCATGCTTTGGAAACTATTTCCTCAAAACGCATTAATTTTAACGCAGATTTATATTCAACAAAGGAAGCATTAATCCCAAATTTCAAGTCTATCGGTCTAATAATAAAGATCTCGTGATGAGTAAGAGAATCGCTATTCCCCTAGATAAATCGATTTTAATCCTTTATGTACAGTACAGCATGCTTTTTTCATATACAGTACTATGTCGTGAATATTTTTGCTGTGTTTCAAAAAACTGATTTTCCACTCCATGCATTGAATAAAGATTTGCTGTTTATTGGAATTTGAGAAGTATAGTTCCATTGGATATTCATCAAATACAATTAAGTAACATCGTGAGAGAAATTTTTCATATTTCAATGACAAAATTATAGTAAACGAGATTTGAGAGGCACAAGGATGCATACCATGAGACTATGCGTCAAAAACTCGATCTGACATTAGAAAACGTATCGTAAGAAATCTCTAATAACTTCTGAAACTTCATTGTCAACAATAAACGTCTTCTTTTACACCTAGTACTATATTTAAATAATGTTATCATAATTTCAAGAATCATAAACTCTTAAAATTGGTCTAGTTCTTTGAAAAAAATTATCGGAAATAGTATTAATATTCAAGTTGAGAGCCTAACTCATACTTTTTTATACTATTCCAATAGTCGATCGTATTATAAGTCAACTAGTCCTCTCTAATAATAATTTTTCAAGGTTGCAAGTTTCGTAAGAGTGTCAGCAACTTACATGAAATCGTTATTCAGATTCTGAAGTTTCTCCTTCCTTATCGTTATGAATGTTAATTTTCAGCATAAATCCTAGAATATTCTATTAAGTAAGTTTTTTATTCGGAAATTGTGACGGATCTATACGGTTCCTTCTATTAACCTCTGGGGAATTCTTTTTGGGCCAATATTTTTTCAGCCAACTTTCTCCGAAGACAGAAAGCGTGATTATGCAAATTAAGTTTAATATATTTCTTCTGTATTCGCGGGTTTGAGAGTTAGTGAAGGGAGAATAGATTGGAAGTGAAGTGAATAGATGAGGAGAGAGGTAAATCGGTAATGAAACGTATACGCAAACAGTGTACGAAGCGAAAAGTCATAATATTAAGAAAGTGCCTAGTTCAACTATGGAGAGCTGTTAAAGTCAGCGTGTCAGAATAGACGTTTGCAAGAGTTCAGGTACTATGATCTTTAATCAAGTTAGAGAGTTAAATTATTAGTGCGGTCATTAAAATAATTAGCTCTGTATAAAGTTATCTTAAAGGTAGATCTGCAGGATTGGATATAGTTTCCCCACGCAATCTCATCTCAACCCCGTTCTCTGACTGATCGAAGTTATCTTATTTAGAGTGTTATTTGTGTCTGAGTTGAATAGAATGATAAATAAAATAATTCAAGTTCATCATGTCGTCTGATCATTTAGTTCCTCTCACACCTCTAGCCGGGTCACAGGGAAGAAGGGACGTAAATTCTGTATAAAATTAAGATGGAAATATATAGAATCTTTATTCGAAAGGTAAGAAGAAATTGTAAGAGGACCTTTATAGTTCTCCAACTCTTAATTTAATTAGTTCTTAACTTAATTAATTTAGTTTCAATTCAAGTTCGGGTGTACAGAAATCAATAGCAGTCATTAATAATGGAGAAAATGGTGCGACAGAAGTTTTAAGACGAGAAGGTTGCAATCACATATTTAAAACTAGTTTGGAATCGGTATTTTTAAAATTTATTGATAGGTAATTCAAAGAAATAAGAAGTACACAACAATATCAATGTATGCAATTAGTACTATCGTTGTTAATTGTAAATTCAATAATAATTCATCCTTTAAATTTGTAAATAACACTTAACTCATAATAGCGTTATGTTGTGTTAAGCTCACAGAACAGAGAACAGATCACAATTACAAAGGCTTCAAGAGAGAAAATATTTACTTTCCTTATTAAGAAACTAGGTTTTCCAGAGTTAATAATTTTGTTTCTTTAACTCTCAGTTCTCTGACGTTAATATTTATCGTCTGTTATATTTTTTAGCACTAAAATTTACGATGGTGGCCAAATAGATTGTTTTCTACCCAAAAATTTGATTGAGTTTTAAAGTGCTTGCTTTTATTTAACCGGCCACGAACACTTTTTTTTGTGGAATACTTATTAATATATCCATAGGACTGTAAAAAGAATTCCATATATTAAAAAAATATTTAGGGAACAAACTTTTTCTTCCATTTTATTTATTTCGAAATTATTTTGCTTCAATGTCACAAAAAAAGAGTAATATATCAATATAAATTTCAGATAAGAATATATCAATAAGGTGGGTTGAATAAAAAAGACTAAGATTAATTCGTTACCGTGTATAATCGGCGTACAACGCGCACCTTTCTTTCCAGCTGCATTTTTTAATTTTTATGTATATTTGCCGTATAACACGTACTTTCTTTTTCACGAAGAAACCTGAAATTTACGTGTACAATGCTCTTATGTTTTGAAGACATTTATTCGAGGTATTATCCCAGACTTTTGAAAAAAAATAGTATGCTTCTAAAACTACAACCATTTACATTCATAAGGAATGTCATTTCTTTTAAATAAACAGTTTTCCAAACATATGAAGAAATTCTTTTTTTTTTCATGCTCAAATCTTTTTATTTTATTTTTATAGCATTCATTTTTTCTACCCGACGGATAATGCGCACACATAAATTTCGATCTTATTTTTTGTGTTAAAAGTGCGCGTTATACGCCGGATTTTACGGTAATTTCAGAGTTAGAAGGCATTTTGAATACGGTACTGATTGGCTATTAACGCCTTACTATAAACAATACAAGAATTATTAGGAAAGAATCAAGTAGTGCAAAACTGAACAATTTAAATGTTCAAGAATCTTGTACAACTTCTAAGCCGAAATCCAACTGACCTGATTTCTCCAGCCCATCAATATGAGGACTTAGATCCCTCATAGATTTAAAAAGCACGAGCTTTATAAAAAGTATTTGAAAGATTCTCAAAACAAATTGTGAAACTCTATATGAAAAATTTCCCAATTTTTACATACACGACAAAAAAACCATAAATATTTATAATGTGTTTTATAAAATGCATAGCTGTTAAGATATTTTATGTATAATAATACCTCAATTTTACAACAATACTTTAATTAAAATTGGAAAATTTAATATTCTATTAATGATACTTTTTGCTGTTTATTTACATGCATTACGATTAATATTCATTAAAAGAAATTTCACATGAAATCAATTATAGCTCGTGTTTTGAGAAGGTAAGTCTTTCTTAAAGAAAATTAAGGGGTATCGGAACGCTCTATACTGATAATGTTAAAAAGGGCTTTTTCAATGTATCTTTTCTAAAAACCTGTTGGAAATACAATCCCCAAATTTTTTTTGCAAGTTAAGCATACATCTAATATTATACTGTAATGGGCTTTTTTTGAAATTTCCATTAGTTTTTCTTTAAAATTTTTTATTTGATGTATAGTGAGAAAACAGTGTTTTTCGACAGAAAAAAAATTATAAAAAAAATGTATACAAAATTTTGCTAAAAGCTCACAGTATATACTAGAACATATAAAGAATGTGTCATGTAAGTTTTGTTGACATCAGATATATACTTTCTGAGAAAAGGTACATCGAACCTTCAAAAGTGACATTTTGAGAAAAACACATTTTTATAAAAAAAAAGTTACCTTATCAAAACATTCCAGCTCCATATTCCAAATTTTAAGCATTTTTTAAATTTTCATCTTCTTGTTTCATTCTTTTAAGTCTTTTTACTTTTCTAGTCTCCTTAGTTTTCTGTAAATTGGCATATCTTACCCTTGAACTGCTCTCTTTGTCGAGATGTTCCATGCAGCATGTCGCATAATATCCTCGCTCTATGTTAAGTTTTTTTAAAATATCCAGCTTTGTTTGTTGCATTCCTTTTATTAAAGGATGCAATAGCATCATATGTACCAAAGGAAAGTGTTTCTATGTGCACAAATGTCTTTTGGGGGACACGAGACCAAATAACATTATTAAAGCTTTCATTCGGATTCTGCGTGTTTCCATGCAAGCACTTTTTCAATAATTCTAGATCCAAAAGGTCCCTAAAAATAGGCCTAATGGCTTCAACAACAGCAACTGGAAGTTTATGTTTGTGGAGATAAAGTTTATTTTCCAATTGAGCCTTCTTACACTGACACCACTTGTCAAGACCTGATGGACAAAATCCATTCTGTGGATTTTTATCCGTAGATATTTTGTGAAGAAATATTGCGTGTTTCTTACACTTTACATTTGATAAATTTCTTCGAATGGCAAGACCATAATGTGTTTGCAATTGATCAATAGTTTCTTCTGTTATTCTATTTTTGCCACATAATGCTTTGCCATCTGATAATTTTTGCCCCCTCATTTTTGCTTTGAAACGTCGGAGGCGAGATCCCATCCGCGTTTCATAACATGCCCTAAAGAAATTTTAAAAAATGACGTCAAACTTCAAGCTGACCCAAGAGGAAGTGCAATGTTTATTTTTTTTCTGTCCATTTAAATCGGTGACTCGCGTTTAGACGATTCTTTAAAAACAAATTTTTAGCACTTCTAATTAAGCTAGAGATAAAAATGAGGTATTTTTGGAAAGGTAATGAGCTGAAGAATTTAAAAATGCAATAACCTGAAATTCACCTTTTAAAAAAATTTACCTTTCCCACTCCCCTTAAGTATTTTTATTTCTTAATTTGAATCTCATTTGTTCTATTCTTAATACATTTGTTTTTAAATGTTATTTTTAACAAAAAAACGGTAAAAATTAAATTACCAGATTTCCGTAATCGAAATTTTTTAAAAAAATAAAGATTCTACCAAATTTAAGAATGAATGATATTTTATTATTCTTTTATTTTTCTTTCTTTAATTTATAAATTTTATTATTTTGCTGAACTAAGTAAGTATTCTATTTATTTTTTCTTAATTGTGTGGACAATATTCTTTTTGTTTCGATTCTATTATAAGCAAAACTACAAGACCAAAACAAGAAGAAAACAAAAACTTGAAGAAAGATCTCGTGCAACACCGGGACAAATGAAAGCAAAAGACACCTTTATGACAAGGAAAAAAACTGCAGGATATTTCGAAAAAAGGAATTTTAACGACATTAATATAAAAAACACTCAAACTCACCAGGAAGTGCTGACACCGAGAAGAGAAGGGAAAATTCCCATGGGTTAAAAGCAGGGCTTTCAACCATAACCTGAACCGTAAACAGAAAACCGCAAAAAACCCCGTTATTGTGGTAAGAACGAAAACCGGAACAGAACCAAAAAAGATATTGGTTTATTTTGGTTCGATATTTCTTCAATCATTTTACTACTGTAACCAACTTATCAAAGATTTCTAATTTAGCGTCAACCATATAATTATTATCATTACATGCACATTGCTTCTCGATTTCCTGTTTCGATGTTCACTTGTACTTTTCTGCTTCAGTTTCGCATGAAACTACTCGTAGAAGGCAAATTCAGCTAAATAAACTAGTCTAGATGATTTTTTAAGAAAAATATCAGTCTAATTTTCGCTTCTCAGCATGCGATCCCAATGGATATTTGTATAAACTGTTTAGTTATAGATAGACAAACCACAGAATCATGAACCCTAATTGTGAAATGCGATTTTGATAATGGATAACAATGCCATGCTCGCAGTTCTCTACTCACCACTCATATCGTACATGCCAGTTAATTGTGCCAATTCACATCGTGTACCAATAAAAAAAAAGAATAAAATCTACTAAATTTTGATAGAATTCCATTTTTTGTTTATGATAGAATTGTATTTTTTAGTACAAATAAGAATATACATAAAACAAAATTAATCATTTGGCACTGAACCGAAAACCATTATTTTTGGCGGAATGAAAACCTGAACTAAACCTGGTAAGAAGTTATTAACTCGAAAAGTTTGTGCAACGCCGGGCCATGTAGCTAGTAGTTTTCATACAGTATATATTATTAAAAACTTGATTTAAAAGCTTATGAAATTTGTTTTACAAAAATTCAATCCAAAAGTATTGATTTTATAATGTTATTGTTGCTCTGATTTAACTATTTCAATCAATTTTGTGAAACATCCTTCATTTTTTTACATTTTTTTTTACTTGCATAGTAGGTTTAAAAAAATTATACCTTTTACTATAAAATCAACAACATTTTGAAGAACAATTTACGATTTTTAAATGCATTTATTGCATATATCCCGTTTGCAAACATTAAAAAATAATTTTCTTCTTTTTCTTAAATAAATAAACTTATTCAGTAAGCAATGTGTAACTCTTTTTAATTTAAAACATTACATCTCATTAAATTTTATACGACTACAGAGATACAGGTTCACAAAGGCTAGTTAAATATTTATTCTATGCATTTCAACTAGCACTTTAACAATGATCCGAATCACGAAAGGTACTTCAAGAATATAAATTAGAATGGAACTTATCACGGAATGACATCTACTCTGAGACGAAAAACACGTCATTTCAATGAAAAGTGGTCTGAATCAATAATTAAATTTAGAGCGCAGACCGAAGATTCTCTTTATGTAAAACCTTTTATCCTTCTTTTAACGAATCTGTAGCTTGATTCCAATTAGCGTCGTGGACAATTTTCCCTCTAACCTTTCTCTCGCACAATTATAAAATTTTGGCCACATGCCACGAGTTTGTTCGATTAGAATCGCCCACATGGAATAAAGAATTTAGTTCATGTCCATTTAACTAGGTCAGTTTATCCTGCGTCAACATAAATTTAGACTTTAATATAAGATTGGTTGAAGAGCCCTAAGTAAACATTGTAGCCGGTTTTGGGGTTAGGGTTACGAAAAAACGATTCTTTTACTTGCTACTTAACTTTTTAAAAAAAGAATTTATTTTTCCAGAAAGATACGTAGAACAGAAATTATTTGAAAGGAATGAAAGCTCTGGATAATATTTCTGGAGACATTCATCTTTTTACAGCTGTAGATTTATTTATTTATTTATTTTATACTCCAGGAATTTGGGGCTTTCAAAAAATTCGGGTCTGTCGAAGGATATTTATTCATTTTGACGTAATTGCTTTCAAAAATCATTGTTTATAATCTTTGTTTTAGTTTATTCATTCATTATTATTTTGTTACAAAGATGAGCAATGTTAAGTTTTCCTTCCATATGTCGCTTCCGCAATTCGAACCATGGATTTTTTTCTCATCAAAAATTTCATTTTAAACATTGGTACTCACTTATTATACCCTCGACCAACACGTCAATGAATAGACGTCGCCAGAGGCTGTTAATAATGGAAAACCGTTCTCATACATGTACAAACAAAGTAATTTGTTCGAGCATGCAATGTCAGCATTTGGCAATATCTTTCGATTTGGCGAAAATAGTCGACGGTATAATACGCAAGTACTGAAATATTCTATAAAAATACCACTATATAGTACTTACGCTACACCGAATTTCTCGAATCCGGAGTTAAGCGATTTTCAAATCTCGTCGATTCGTCGTTTGTTTGAGGGGAAAAAATGGTAAACTAGCGAAATTGGTAACGGGTTTGAAGAAGTTGTGTCGATCTGGCCAGATAATAAATTTAGAAGCGGATAGTGATGCCTTTCAAAAACTGCTGGATTCCCATAATAAGTAGCTGGCAATTTAAAAGCTCACAGAAATGCATGAGCAAGATCAAGAAATTGGAGAATTTGAATTTTTATTTCAATCAGATCAAATGGCGGTTCGAAATTTTACAGAAGGCCTCAGAGTTTAATTGCAAAAGGGTTGCTGAAGTGGCGCGCATATCCGGAGAACAGAACCCTGGACCTTTGGATTCGAAACCGTGTAACTTAACCACTACACCGAAATGATCACTATGGTGAGGAGGTTGTTACTAGCTTATATAGATGATACCACTTACAACAATCGAGAATATATATATTAAAGAGAGGAAAGTGAAAAAAAGATTTTGGTTTATTTTGTCAAACTAGAAGCTTAAATGAGATTTAAATCATAATTATTTTTTTCTGATATTTGTAGAATTATAACTCATAAACTGTAATGTTACTTCTAATACATCAACTACTTTTTCTGCGTTTTATTCTTGATTATTAATGACAGAAATAATAAAAAAATATTTGGTTTGATTTGAATGTGAAAAAATTGATTCTATCTTTTTTTTACTCAAAAATGCAAAACAAAAGTAACATTTCACTAAATAACTAAACTAAACTCGGTAGAGGCCGTGGGTAGCCTAGTGGTTAGAGTATCGGACTCCAAACAGGAAGGCCTGGATTGATGCCCAATGCCATCAAATACCCTTCGAGTACACACGGAGTACGTGCTCGTTAATTAGTGGGTCCGAAAGTCTTGTGGGCGATCTCAGCAGAAACCACGGATGCAGGGGGCGGCAGAATACTTCCCTTCCCTCCAATTCTATGCCTAAATTGTGGAGGTGGAGACAGGTGGTGTCGCCATCTATCGTGTAAGAAGTCCAACCTGTCTCAGGCACTGGCAACATTCATTCTAAGCCTTTCATTCCCAGTGTGTTCTTCTTCAAAATTGGGGTGGAACCGAGCCAAATCGTACTGTCACTTGCTTAAAGCTCAATGCTAACGGCCGGCGTACACCTAGCCCCTTCCCCTATGAATTTCGTGGCCCTCGATCTAACACTGTCAGACAGGTGGCATTAGAAACAACAACTAAACTCAGAGGCGCACCTGCCCATGAAGGTCAAGACCTACTATACCCATCATAGTATACATGATTTTGGGTGCTGAGGTGTATGAGCAGATGCTCTGGTTATGTGGTCAGTCCGACGCAAAGCCCCCAGTGTTAAGTTGCCGAGCACAAACCTGGTACTCATTTATCGACCCACTGAAGGGATGAAAAGCTGAGTCGACCTTGCCTTGCCCGGGATTTGAACCCCGTACCTGTGGCATGGAAGCTCAATACGCAACCACTCAGCTACTGGGCTTCTCCACTATGTAACTATGACACTTTTATTTTTATGTACCGGAAGTGCCAATAATTGATAAAAAAAATTTCTAAGATATATATGATATAGCAATGTTTATATATTCTCTCACCATTCTATTTCTATTCTATAAAGTAGGCCTATTTTATATGAAAGTGGTATAATAATACTGTATATATAAAATTTTTAGATTAAAAAAAAATATTTTTTTTACATTTACCTCTTCGGTCCCTTTGTATCACATATGATACAAAAGTTTCATAATTTTTTGTGAAGTCTGAACTGCAAAAACAAATTTGGGAACGGTTGCCTCACATGAAATACAAAGTGAAATACCTCCTGTAATTTCCTCCTTTAATTAACACATAGCAGTACCTCTCTATGATAACAATTTCTAGTAGCGTCTCTGAATCAAAACAAGTGGCCGCGGTAGCCAAGTGATCTAGGCATCAGATCATGGCTAACGTGTCATGAGTTCGATCCCAGTACCACTGAAGATCCGCCGTGTAGGGGAGCGATGCACGTTAAATCTGTCGAGAGCTCAAACGTCCTCCCGTTGGTTTGGTGCGGTAGTTAGAAGAGGGGAGTGACAGCTCAGGTGTTGTCCTCGTCACTTGACCATGGTTCAAAATTTCGCGGGACCGTCCCCAAAAGCCCTCGTGTTGCTGAACAGTGCGACGTTAATATTTACTCACTCACTGACTGAATCAAAAACAAGATGTGTGCACGTCATCGAAATAAGTATTTTTTTTCTTATTTATATACACATCTTAAGCTATTTTTAAAATATGTTTTTTCTTTGTATATGTACATTTTACTAGTTACAGCAAAAAAATAAATTTTTAGTTAAATATTAAAGCATAATGAGAGAGACTTGCGAAATTTGTTTGTATCACTTGTGATACAATGGGACTCAATCACTTATAAACATACTTTTTAAGTCAATTTTGTTTTAATTTTTAGTTATATATTTTTTGTGTGGAAGATTTGAGATTAATAGAAGTATTTCTTGAGTTAAAATCTTTAGTTGAGGTGTTTGTTTTTCATTTTTACCCCATTTCTTCTAATAATTTTTTATTTAATAAGTATTTTTTTTTAATGAAATATTTGACACCAGATGAAATTTTAGAGCTGATGAATCCCGATGATTCTGATTTAAGTTCGATTTGAGGAATGAGAAGTGCTCGACCTTAACAACTGTACAATGTACAGACTACAAGGTTTTTCTATGCTTTACAATTACTAGAAATAGCTTCAAGGCATTTCACGAAAATAAAAAATAATGTTAAAATAGACTTCAACCCAATAGGAATAAAAGTTTAAGCCTTTGTAATAAGTTTTAAAAAAAATTAAAGTTAAGAAATGTTTAAATATGAGCTATGTTCGCTTAATAATATCGAGAATTCTAAATATAGGTTTTGTGATGTGGTCCAACTGTTAATTCTTTTGAATTTCCCCATTCTTTTCAGCTATGCTGTGTCCCTAGTATCCAGTTCGATTCTATTAAATAAAACAATTTCTTCTCTCGAAGAGAAAATTACAGCTTTTGGGAGAGGAAATGGAAATATATTCATATGTAATGTTCTTAACGCGTCAGAATAGAAAAGGTATTCTATCAATAATTTTTATAACAGCATTGCAAATACTGTAATTTAGTGCTTACTCTTGGTTGAATTTATTCAAAAACAGGAGTACCGGAAGCATTTTTGTTGACACCTGTTTCCTGAGCACGAATTTTGATGGGATATTTAAGTATTCTAAGCTTCTTGTTCCCAATCTTCTTTTCCTTTTACCATCGTTATGATTCTACAGATTCAACAAGTGTCACATATAAATTTCTGCTATTGATGAGCTTAGCTCCCAGCGCATTCCATTTATTTGACATTCTCAGAGCTTTTTTAAAAGTAAAAGGCATAATTTATTCACATTATATTTTTTTTAAAAAAAGAGATATTTGGCTACCTCAATAAAGTTGTATTCTTTAGAAATATCATTATTTACGAAAACCGAGAAATCAGAAGACGTTTTTGCAAAAGTTATTTTACGAAATCTTTGATGGAACTGATAACTATTAATAATTGTAAGCTGTAATAAATTTTGAATCTAAAATATAAATTAGTTTTTTTATTATTTTCAGTCCTTTTTTTTAAGAAATTGCTTATTTACGTAACTTTTTAAAAATAAAAAATAAATTAAATTATTTTAGCAATTCAATAAACTGCAAAAAATAAGCTTTAAACACTATGTGTATTTTTGTACGAAATTTTTACTAATTAAGACGCAATGACATTTTCACTGAAATAAAACATTATACATAAATTATGTATGGCTCATCTGGTTCAGCTAAACTTCATATATAAGAAAAAAGAAAAAATTATTTTAATAGACAAATGCTTTCTAAAAAGAATGCAATGTTAAATTCCTGACATTGGCGAGATGAGAAATATAATGAAATCAATATTGAGTGCTGCTGCTACGGCTGACAATAAACTTTGTTATACGACTCGGCAGTAACTGAAAGAAACTTTGAGTGCCTTTTAGGATATTGCAGCTCATAGTGTCCTTACATAATGCTGCAGTTGATCTGGTGTAGCAGCGGATGGTGTATGCTTGTTCAATCATCATCCAATCATCAATCAGACTATTTGATAGTCAACAGAAAGGGAGAGCAGGGCAGGTCAAGGCAGCAATGAAATCTGGTAGACGAAGAAGACTTCAATATTGCGTGCAACACATCATCACGCGTAGTCTTGTAGGAATGTAGGCATCGGAAACTTTAAAGATAAGGGAAGACAGTAGCTTCCAAAGACGTTCAAAGGGCTTAGCGAATAAAATCCAATGCAACCTCAAATCATAATATCAAATGAAGGGCCAGTATGGCTATGCGGAAAACAGCAAGCGACGACTCCTTATAATATCTCCGTATCTTCA
>BMAO01001919.1:0-25824 GCA_019973975.1 Trichonephila clavata
TGTCATGATAACTGTAACTGTGTAATGGAACTGAACTATTGTAACTGTATATATATATGATTGTTATGTGGTTGCTGTTGTGAGATGACGTTGTCATCTGATGCATAATAAAATATTTAACCAAGACTGTCTGATTAGCTTTACAAACGTAACATGGTGTCAGAAGTGGGGTAGCGTAGATCGGATTGAAAAGATATCCACTTGCGTAATGGAAGCCTTCCGACCCCCTGCTCCGCTGCAATTTTTGCTAGGAAATGTGAAAGAAAAATGGCGAAAATGGAGGCAAGAACTGGAGAATTATCTGCTTGCAACAGAAAAAGATGATCGAACAGATAAAGTTAAAATTGCAATCCTGTTGAACTTATTGGGCAGTGAAGGACTTGAAATATACAACACCTTCAAGTTAGAATCGAAAGCGAATTTTTCGGAGGTTCTTCAAAAATTTGAAGAATACTGCTCACCACGACAGAATGTTGTGTATGAGCGTTATAAATTTTTTTCATGTGTTCAACTGGAGGGCCAAACCATTGAGACATATGTCACTCAGCTAAAGACTCTAGCATCCACGTGCGAGTTTGATAACCAAGAAAATGGATTGATTCGTGACCGCATCGTGCTGGGAATCAAAGACAGTGGGTTACAAGAACGACTCCTGAGAGAAAATAACCTCAGTGTTGAAAAAGCTATTGAAATCGTCCGGGCAGCTGAAGCGAGCCGGGAGCAAATTAGAAATATGAAGAAAGATACAGCCACAATAAACTTCATGAAGGAGTATCAGAACAAGGCCTAAACCCAGTACAACTGCAAGAAGTGTGGACGAAAACTCAAGTCTCGAGAGTGTCCAGCGTTCGGAAAAGTTTGTGCCAAGTGCAAGAAGAAAAACCATTTTGCTGCTAAATGTTTACAGATACAAAGAACATTCATGAAATGAACGTTCCTGAAAATGAACTGGTTTATATTGATTCTGTGAATGAAGATGAAAATAAATATGCAATGAAAAATAGTACAACTCTAATGATAAAAATGTAGAAATGGTAAGTGAAACTTGGTATAAAAATGTTTCATTAGATGTAAATAATAAGTGCTTTGATGTCAATTTTAAACTGGATACTGGAGCTGAAGTAAATATTTGCCACTGTATATTTTGATTATGTTAAAAGTTAATCCAAAACTTAGTAAAACTAATATATCTCTAACTACATATGGTAATTTTAATTTAAAGCCAAATGGTTCCCTTATAATTAATTGCTCTACTGATAAACTCAAAAATGTTCCTTTGCCTTTCTATGTAGTAAATGTAAAATCCAAACCAATATTAGGGTTAAGAGGTTGTAAGGAATTAAAACTTGTTGAAAGAATTGATGCTATTGAATGTTGTATAAGTAAAAATGAGTTAATTAAGCAATATAAAAATGTATTTACTGGGGTTGGGGAATTTCCAAATGAACCATATCACATTACTTTAAAAGATAATGCTGTACCAGTAATTCACCCACCAAGACGTGTTCCTCTGGCTTTGCAGCAAAAATTAAAAAGTACTTTAGATAGATTAGAAAAAGAAGGAATAGTGTCAAAAGTTAATTAGCCAACTGATTGGGTGCAAAGTTTAGTCATTGTAGAAAAAACCCAATGGAAACTTAAGATTATGTTTAGAGCCTAGAGATCTTAACAAAGTTATTAAAAGAGAACATTATCAAATTCCTTGTACAGATGATATCATTAGTAGATTAGAGGGCAAGAAAATATTTTCAGTTCTAGATTTGAAAGATGGTTTTTGGCATGTACCTTTAGATGAAGTTAGCTCTGAAATTTGTACATTTAATACACCTTTTGGAAGGTACAAATTCAACAAAATGCTATTTGGTATAGTTTCTGCACCTGAGGTATTTCAGAAAAGAAAGCAAAAGTTTTTTGGAGATATTGAGGGAGTAGAGATTTATTTTGATGACATCATTATTGCAGGATATGATGAGGATTCACATGATGCAATTATGTCTAGAGTTCTTGAAAGAGCCAAATTGTTAAATTTAAAGTTTAATCCAGATAAACTACAATATAGGGTGTCTGAGGTAAAATATGTAGGTCAAATAATATCTAAATCAGGTATAAAACCTGATCCAGATCACATAAAAGCAATTGTTGAGATGCCACACCAAAATCAAAAACTGAAGTTAGGAGATTGTTGGGCATAATGAATTTCTTTCAAAATTTATACCAATGTATCTAAAGTTACTGCTCCATTAAGAGAAATCATTCATGAAAATGTAGAATTTAATTGGGGAAAAGAACAAGAATTTTCCTTTGTAAACATTAAAGAATTGTTAGCTAAAGCTCCAATTTTAAAAGTTTTTAGTGTTAATGATGAAATAGTAATGCAATGTGATAGTTCAAAAGATGGGCTAGGATCCTGTTTAATCCAAAAAGGTCAACCGGTATCATTTCTCTCGCGCAGTTTAACAAACAGTGAGAAAAATTATGCACAGATTGAGAAAGAATTATTGGCAATTGTTTTCTCATTTGAGAAATACCATAATTTTGTATATGGACGTAAAGTTGTACAGAGTGACCATAAGCCCTTAATGACAATTGTTAAGAAACCTATGCATAAAATATCTTCTAGAATGCAAAGAATGATTTTAAAATTATTAAAATATGATTTTGAAATAAATTATGTACCAGGTAATCAAATGTTTCTCGCTGATACTTTATCACGAGCATTTCCTGTTAGTGAAACTGTAAGGGATGATCCTGAAATGCTAAATATTGTGCATACTATTTCAAAACATTTACCCATGAGTGCACAAAGAGACATGTACAATTTAAAAAGGAAACTGAATTAGATCCAGAACTACAAATAGTTTTTAAATATATCAAAGAGGGCTGGCCTAAATCTTACAAAAATGTAGACAATAGTGTAAAAACATATTATAAAATTAAAAATAACATCTATATTCAAGAAGGGTTGTTATTTAGCAATGAAAAACTAATTGTACCTTATAGTTTGAGAAAAGATATGCTACAACTAATTCATGAGGCTCACTTTGGGATAGAGAAATGTAAGAAAAGAGCTAGAGAAGTAATGTATTGGCCAGGGATGAACTCTGACATAGAAACATTAGTATCACAATGTGTAATATGTGAAAAATTTAAAAAAGCTAATAGTAAAGAGCCATTAAAACCTCATACAATTCCCTATAGACCCTTTGAAAAGATAGGAGTAGATATAATGGATTTGGGTAATACAAGTTATCTAGTTGTAATAGACTATTATTCAAAATGGATTGAAATTGCTGAACTTGTAAATAAGAGTGCAGATGAGGTAATAATTAAACTTAAAACAATTTTATTTAGATTTGGTGTTCCAAATATTGTAGTATCAGATAATATACCTTTTAATAGTTATATTTGTAAAAAGTTTGCAAATGATTGGGATTTTAATTATGCATTCATTAGTCCTCATTACTCCCCAAGTAATGGAATGGTTGAAAAAGCAGTAGGAATTTCTAAAAGCATTATGAAAAAGGCAAGGGAAGATAGACGAGATTATTTAGTAGGTTTAATGGAGTATAGAAACACCCCAATATCAGGTCTTGACCTATCTCCATCTCAAATGTTTAATCGTAGATTAAAAACAAAATTACCAATCTCGAATAAATTATTAAATGCTGAATTATTTAATAACATTCGAGAAAAGTTAATAAAAAGGCAAAACGTTCAAAATATACAGAACTGTAACGAGTCAGATTGTAATGTCCAAAGAAGAAGTAACCGCGTTTGTAAACCACCATCTTATTTGAATGATTATGTTATGTGATTAATAACTTAAAGGGGGGATGTCATGATAACTGTAACTGTGTAATGGAACTGAACTTTTGTAACTGTATATATATATGATTATTATGTGGTTGCTGTTGTGAGATGACGTTGTCACCTGATGCATAATAAAATATTTAACCAAGAACTGTCTGATCGCTTTATTAACGTAACAATATGGAACATATTTTATACCAAAAAATAGGTTGTTGAAAGAGAACTGAATATTATAGTGAAACTGACAGCGTGTGAGATAAAGATATCTATTGTTACCAAACGCTTAGACTTTGTTCTATTCTCTACCTCAATGGTATTGTGACTGACAAAAAAACCTCAAAGTGAGGAGGAGTGAGATTGGCGATAAATTTAATTTAAAAATGTCACCGAATTGGAGACAAAAAATAAATGTTACTAGAAAAATCTAGAAGAGTCTAGGAGGACTATTGAACAAGATAATGTTTTGTGCTCTCAGAAAATTTTCCACAGCTAAGAAGATACATGGAAGCAATATTGAAGTTAAAAATTTGACAGTGACTGTGCGTTTCATTTGCGTTATGCGATATTCGAATTATGGATTTGAATCACTCCATTCTATATTTGAGCCATTTTTGAATTTTTGTAATTGTAGATTTATAAGTGTGTGTTAAATGTTTCCTGTTAAAGAAATTTATGTTCCAATTACTAGATTCTAATTACTCCAAAAGAACTGTTTATTAGTTATGTGGATTTTCCCTATATTTGAAAGCCTATCAACCACATGTAACAATATTCACAGAAGCTATACTTCTCATCATTATATTTCGTCAGTTATTCTTTGTAAAACGCAGATTACATAAATTTGTTAAATTCAGGGAAGCTTTCGGCTTTTCGGAAAGCTTTTCGGTGTTCTGTTTTATTATCTGGCTAATGAATGCACACAAAGTGCTAACATTTTTTTGTCTATGTTTACGATTTTAATAAGTAACTTACCTTAAATTTTTGTTTTTGTTTTTTTCAATACATTATTATATTCCATGTTTCTTTTTCTCGGACATTTAAATTGAGCTGTAACTTTCCTAAATGAAAATCGGGTTATGGAAATGGAATAACAGTTTGATGGTCAGAGTGTATTGGTATTTAAAGAGATTGTAATTGCTATCGATCTATAGCTATATCTATGTACGAGGGTGAGTCGGAAAATAAGTTTCCCCTGTCTTCTGTGGTCAGAGTTGTGTATGAAAGTCAAAACATAGAATGAGACATTAAAGATAAGACATAACTTTATTTTTCCACATAAGTACATTGGGACACTTATCATACCGCTTGATAAGATTCAAAAAGCCTTCCAGGAAAAATTCAGGGTTTTGCATAAGAAAGAAGCTTTTAACGGCTATGGGCGAACGACGAAACAGCAGGCGAATATGCAAGACATCGATACACCATTGGGTAGAGGTCGGCAGCGATCAAAGCAGATGGATTTGGAAAAAGTGGCGTGGACTTCTCAAATCTGGCGTTCTTTTATTTGATGACAATGCGAGATTACACTCGACATCATATTGCAACTCTTGGTTGGAAGCGCCTACACCATCCGCCATACAGTTCTAATCTCGCACCGAGGGACCTTAATCTGTTTCCGGCTTTGAAGAAGAATCTCGCCTGAAGGCGCTTTGGAAACAATTCTGAAGTCAAACAAGCCGTTAAACGCTTCTTCCGTATGCAAAGTCCTGAAATTTTCCTGGAGAGTTTGTTGAAGCTTATCAAGCGGTATGACAAATGTCTCAATGTACTCGGTACTTATGTGGAAAAATAAAGTTATGTCATATCTTTAATGTCTCATTCTATGTTTTGACTTTCATACATAACTCTGATCGCAGTTGACAGGGGAAACTTATTTTCCGACTCACCCTCGTATTTAATAGTTGATGTATGTGTGCTCTCTGGAGTTACAATCAATTACTTTAAATAAATAAGTAACGGAACTATATAAACCCAAGTGGAAAAACTAAAGTTGCACAGTACCCATTTTCAAATATATTTTTGGAGGCTGTGATATTTAAAATAATATCACAATCAGTATTAAAAGTAATATCAGTTGAATTGATTTTGAAGAAAGAAAATAATTTTGGCTAGCAATTATTTAAAAGTATTTTAAAGATTTGACATTGATTTTTTTTCATATTAAATTTTTAATATTTTAAGGTAAATGATTTATATTTCGTATGCTATTGGGAACAAAATTTAGTATGGGAACAAGGGCGTGTGTAGCTACCGCCGTATCAATGTTACGGGGCCCCCAAACTGCACTGGCCCCAACATGTGTTACTACAGTCCCACTAACAGGGCTTTTGATACAGGGCCTACTTAGAACTAGCTACGAAAGTGTATGAAATTAAAATTTTGATTCTTTGTTAAATTATATAAAAATTTTAATAATTGTTTTAATTTAATGATTATTAAAAATCTCTAATTATTCTTCTCATTAAAAATACATGAAGATTCTAAAAATATTAAGTTTGACATTGTTTAAAAAATAATTCTTGCTTTCAGATTTAAATCCGTATTAACTTTAATACTACATGCATGTTAAAGTAACTATAAAAAAATTTCTAAACTATCTTGAACGTTGAGGAAGAAACTCTGCAAGATTAGAAAACACTTCCATTCATGTAAATGAAAATCTGTGAAAAATGGAAAGTTTATAAAAGCATAGATTTTGAGACTGACAGTACTGAGAAAATTTCATATATCTTTTAAAACAATTGGATACCAGTTCTATGGAATTCTAAGCTAAGCTTCTCATTCAGCTAAGCCTTTAAAAATATTCAAAAATAAGTGAATAAAATTTATAAATAATGTCATTGGTGTCATTTTTGGTGAGTTATAGAGTTTTAAAATTCTTATTTTGCTCAATATTATACAATCCGTAAGATTTTAAGGCATTCATATAGATATATGTTACTTCTAAGAGACATATGGTTCGTTGGAATTTCGAAAATAGCATTTTTCAGCCTCTACTTTTTTTTCCTCAACACACATCATGAAACCATTTCTCAGATGTAATGTGTTATTAATTAATCTGAATTCTATGCCTTACACTTTCCTTGTATTTTTCCTTTCCATTTTCCTTAATACGGTACGTGTAAAGGCTTTCTTAATGCTATTTTTGTAATAACACGGACATTTTGAATCTTTGCGAAGAGAATTTTAGACAGATTGTTCAACTCTCGTATATGTCATGAAGGAAGACAGCTTTGCGAGATTTCGCGGTAATTTAGCAGTGGAAACGAGATCGCAGTTTAAATTTAATTTCGGAATTCCGTTTTTGGCTATAGTAAATGTTGCCTGGATATGGAATTCGTTTTTGATTTATTGTAGCAACCAGCATCAACAACGGCTTTTATATCGAACTGTAAATACCGGAGATAGTTAAATTTTCTTCATATGATTGCATCTTCATTGGTTAGGCTTTGCCTCACCCACCCACTGACCTGAATCTGACTTCATTTTCAGTGCTCTGCGCTGCTTTTGAAGCTTTTTTTTCAAGCACTAAATGCATTCTGTCTTATTTTTATTATTCTACCTAAAGTATTTTTAAATTTATAAGTATTTTAATTAACAAAGGGCAAGAGTCATAACGTTAAAGTCATTCACAATCCTAACGATTGGTGGTTAAAGCTCGGAAGAGCTAGGAACTCTGTGCACCCACCCAGCGATTCATATAATCAAATGCGATTTAAATAAGTTCTGTATTTTTGTTAAACTTATTTCTCTTTCGTTATATAAATCTAATATGTATAATGTGTTCGTTATATATGTCATTTTTGAACCTATAGGTGATAGATGTTTATAAATGGTGTACTTGGTAGTAAAGAAAATTCTGATTTATAAGAAAATAACTACTTTTCATTTCGCAATTCAAATAATTTTTATAAAAATTAATTGTAGTTTAATTTTATTTAAATAATGGTTTTCGTTCAGAAATAAGATGCAATTAGAGCATTCATAAAACAAAACCAGAAAGCAAAATGTGTTCTTTGAATACAGGATGCAAAATAATAGACTACAAAGAGTCATTGGGGTCTTTGTCTTACAAGCTATCAAATTTCCTAGTTACAGCTACTAGTAAAAAAAGTAAAGATCTCACTATTTTTTAAAAGGAACAAAGATAGATATATATTTACTCTTTAAATAGTTATGATTTTGAATATCTATTTAGCTCTCTAGATATTAGTGATCTAATAAAGGCTGTTTTAGAAAATTATGATAATTATGGTCTAAATAGTGTTTGAAGTTTCAAAATTATAACTTCCTTTGTAAAGATGCCTCAGAAAATTATAGTAATTATTGTAAATTAAAGGTTTTCTTCAAGGTGAAAACCAGGTAGCAATTGCTTAGCTAATATATATTTTTTATGAGAAACAGTATACCGATTACGATTTTTATTCATATAAATATATTGATAATCTAATTCTTTTCTGTGAAAATAGTAAGTTGATATTTAAGATTATTTTTTACCCTACGAACTTAAACTTTTTATTAAAATTATCAACCGATCGTTAAAAGGGTTGCTTTTAATTTTAATATTATTAAAGTTCCATTCTCGAATAGTGGCATTCCTATATCCATTTGCAGAAATATAGAATTAACTATTTTGCCACTTATTTACTATTTATTTAATAAAGACACAGTAGTAAAATACATATTAAAAATATAAGAGGCTACAGTATATTTCCGTGTACTAAGCCGAGAATCTTTGGAACTTTTTTTGAAGTTAAAGTTTTTTTTTTCTAATGGGCTACTTTTCGAATTTATAGTAAAGGGGTTAGCTTATATGTGCGCGTTTACTGATCTCTAAAAAACAAGCAAACTTAGTTTGAGAAAAATATTTTTCTTCTTTTTTTTTTTTAGATTTTTACAAGTTAACTTTGGTACTTAGGGATTTTTTTTTTACATTATTTTTGTGTAAGTAGATTATTTTTTTTCTTGGAATACCATGTGGCTTACCTTTTTACAAGTTAATTTTGGTATTTTTGCATTAATTTTTTTCATAATTTCTAATAATATTTTCTATTTATTACTTTTTCTATTTAGTGGTAACGGCAAATTAGCGGGAAGTTTGGCGCATTAAAACTTGTCATACCTGAAATATTAGCCCTAAGGGGTAAAGAGTTTGCTATTGAATTACTGTGACTATTTTGCTTCGTCTTGTACTGCCTTGCTATTTTCTTGCCTATTACTTTAAGATAGGTTTACAGTTATCTAGTTGATCGTCTTTGACATGTATGCCAGGTTAACGCAGTTAATAGGTTCTTTTAGTGAGTAAATCCTAGTTAATTCTGGAGTTCTCTTAATGATTACAGTATATTTTCTTCTAACTGAAAACAAATAACACAAACGTGTAATTTTACAATAGCAGCACTTATTCAAAATTCACACAAATATAGAGTACAGTAATTCAGATCCGCTATCACAATTTCTTATGAGACAAGTGAAGCACACATTCGTCGCCAAATGTTTGACTACAATGTTGCTTTACCGCATCGTCTTGTGTAGGTTGAGAAGAATCTTCCAGGAGTTACTAATGTTTTCTTTTCTGATAATTATTCTAGATCCTTCTAGATTTATATAAGTGCATCTGTTTTTGTCGCCAAATTTGGCGACATTTGACCATAAAATTTCATGATTTAATATTGAAATTACTTAGTATTGAATTTTGAGGAATTTTGTGTGCGATCAAGAATCATTCTACTTGCCAGGTGCTTCTCTTCCTTTTTATTATTATACATTGTACTTTGAGAATGGATTTCATGAGTTGTACTTTTATAATAGGAAATTAATTCAGAGAATATATAATTATTATATATAATAATATATAATTATTACATATATAATAATTATAATATAATTACACAATGGGTTATTAAAAATGGTGTTCAATGATAGTGCCATGAATTTTAAAGTTTCAAACAATTCAATAACTTTATATTTTTAGGGTATTCTTGAAGCTGTCGAATTTCTGCTGGAAAAGGGATATAAACCAAAAAGATCATTTTACATAGCGTTTGGTCATGATGAAGAAGTATGTGTAAAAAGTTTTTCCATAATTTTTTTCATATTATTCCATCTCCTTTTATCTGTTTTCAACTAACTCGTAATTGATCATTTACAGTTTTTATTAGATTGAAGAATATTTTTTTAGTGCTTTAATAATAACTCAAAAATAAATAAATAGATAAAGGAAAAAATAACATTAGTTTTTCTTGTAAATCTGACAGAGTGCTATGTTGATTTTTTGTTTTATATCATAACCATCTGTACTAGTTGTTGATAAAAACGATGATTTTGATTACAGCTTCATAAATAAAAATTGACACAAATGCATTCGAAGAAAAAAATAAAACAAATGTAAAACCTTGTTATTTATGTGTTGCAAAAAGTAAGAAGGTTCTCGGAAGAGAGTTTCAGAATGCGTTCTTTATTTTTTTTCATTGGGAAAGCCAGTCATTTGGCCGAATGGAGAGATTACTCTGTATGTACTGGGTGGCAGAGAACATTTTTAGTTAGGAAGAACATTTTAGATTACTCGACAAATAAAGTTTTAGTGAAGGCAGCTCATTTTTGCGGCTTATTTGAACTAACTTTCTATAGATCTGCAAACGTGAGCTCTAGATAAGTGGTCTCCAAACAGGGGCGTAGCTACCGCCGTATCAGCCGTATCCATGATACGGGGCCCCCAAGCTACAGGGTCCTCAACATGTGTGAATTTTTATACAGGCCCTCTCAGAGCTAGCTACGCCAGTGTCTCCAAGCATTCTTGATAATTTACCCCTATGTATATATTAAGCCTACTTTGGTGTATCCTCAAGTATTATTCTTTGTAACCTGTGTTGGTAAATACTACTGATAACAGGGTGAAAAAAAAAAGAAAAAAGAGGCGACTTCCAAAAAGGAAGCTGTTTCCTTCCTATGGAATAAAGTATTTTTCTCTGTTGAGGGACTTTCTACATTGTTTTTAGAGATGGTGTTTTTCCAGGCATTGCTGCAACGGATATGCATCTCTAGTTACACCTAGTGTCATCTGGAATGTTCCACCGACGTAATAGGTAGTCTGTAGTTGGGATGATTGATCTATTTGATAAAATGCTAGGTTGATGTGTGTTGCCATTTAGGGTTCATATTTCGAGTGATTACTTGAATGGAACCGTTGGCTTTGCAATGCTTATGAACAGGCTTGAACTGCCTATCTGTAAGTGTCAGTTTTTTCTTAAAATTATTGTTAGCAGATAGAAAAAGTCAATATATATCAAATGAAATTTGTGATCAGGAGAGATTGTTAATCTGATTTTTAATAAATTTCATTTGTTTCTCATCAGTATAATTTGGTTGATATTTTTGTTGAACAGTGTGATAGAAATTTGATGATTTGTAAACATTTTTTGACTGAATGCTTCTTCACCTCTATTTAAGGAAAAATGAAACTATTTAAAAGAATTTGTAATTTATTTACTTTTTATAGATGGTTCTTCAATGCAACATGCTTTTATAGACCGTTTTACAAGTGAACAAAAGTATAGCAATTTTTAGACAAAAACAACTGTTTCTGAATTCAACCTTTCAAATAGAATCAATAATTTTTTTCACACAAATGCAATAGTATTTTTTAAATAAAAAGGGCGATTTAATGAAATTGCAAGATGATTGTATTTTTTTTAAATATTTACAAAATGTGAAAGGTTATTACATTTCTTTCAGAAATAGTGAGAATTGTTCTCATTGCAAGTAAGATCTAACTGGAGATTATAAAACTGCTGTGAATCATAGCCAAATGTTGAAGCTCTATTTTATGCTTACTATTCATTTTGTAAAATATGAAATTCTGTGATAGTACTGTTGAATTCAAATAATAATTAATCTCACTCACTTCATTGTCGAACTCAAAATAATTCAAAGAAATAAATTTAATCACAACTTTCAAGATGCAAAACTAATTTGAGTTAAATAAAATATTTATTGTTATTGTGCTTTTTAAAGAATGAAATATGCCATACATCTAACCTATAAATGTATGGTCACATTGTGTGTAAAAGAACAACAAAATTCAAATTTTTTGATGAATAATACAGATTGAAACCATGTTTTGTTTTTAAGAATATGTTCATAAAACACTTTCTCTTTTAGAGCAATGGATTGGATGGAGCTCAAAGCATCAGTGCCTTGCTTAAGTCCCGAAATGTTGAGTTAGAGTATATCTTGGATGAAGGAACTTTTGTCATGGAAGATCTCATTCCTGGATTAAATTTTCCAGTTGCTTTGTAAGTTTTAATGAGTTATATTCTTATGTATGTTTTGTGTACTAACACTTATTGCTTTATATTTAAAGCTATTTTGCATTATGAATGTAATATTAATCCCATGGAATTAATATTAGATTCATGAATTTAAATAAATTGTGGGTGTTATATATATTTGTAACTACAATAGAATACATTCTGTCTTTCCTTTTCCTATGGATTTAACCCCTTAAGCATTAATCACGAGCCTGACTCGCGTAAACTTATTTTGACTTTGTAAATCCATCACGAGTCCTACTCGTGAAACTGAATTCTACTGAAATCATCTAAAATCCAACATGGCGACCCTTTGGCACGCAACCGAGTAGAACAATAGACAGTAATTCGACGAAGAGTCACCAGCTAAGCCTTTTCCAGTATGTGTTCTCCTTCGTCAGTGCTCGCTCCACCTTTAAATGGGCTTATTTACCCACAAATCCTTACGCAATAGTAAAGAGTTCGCTCTATTTTTATTTATTACTCACTTAATTTTGAAGCTAATCTTTTCAAACCTGACATATGTATATATAAAGAATTCTTGTATGTCTGTAGCCGTTTCTGCTCTATCTATTGTGGTCAAGCATGATATTATACCATTTTGTAGCGATGGTTTAGACACTAGGCAAGGAACTCTTAAGGAATCTTCTAGTTTTAGGTCACCATTTGAAAAGCATTATGTTTTGAGGAGTAAAGATTGCTTGAACACTATGAATCAGATTTAAGCTTAGCTTTATACGTTGAAGGGATTCCTCTCCAATTATGGCATATAATCCATTCTTTGTCTCTATTTTGATTTGATTTAGTACACTGCCATATATTTATCAAATTTCAAATTCCTTGTTTTTGTTGGCATTTGTCAAATGCAGAGACACCCAAAAAGTCCAACATTTTAACTTTGAACAAGTACAGTCAAATGGTGAAAATTTATGGTGTGAGGAACCTAGAACAATCTCTGTTTCTGGATATGCTTTTGTGAATCTGCTTAAATGCATTTATCTGATCATTGGCTGAATGTAGTGTTTTCGATAACTTGTTTTCTTCAAATATTTGTTTTTTCCTTGTATTGAAATTTCATAAAACATATCCTAATAACCATATTGGCTGTTTCCTTCTTGTATGTTTTGATAATGTGCAAGTAAGAAACAGAGTTTTAAATCATAAAAAAAAAAAAAAAAAGATTTTGCCTCTAATTTACTTTTGTTTGTTTGTTAAACAAATTAAATGTGGAACTTATTCATTATATTCATGGTACTTGTTTATATTAATTTTATAATATTAGATGTGTTAAACACTTGGAAGTATTTCCTTTTTCTGTAGGGGAAAACTTTCTCTAAGGCTGTTTCACTCCATATATTTTATTGGCTATTATCCAATGTTTTAATTATTCCTTGTTTATGTGCATAACATCTCTAAGTATCAAGACAAATAAAAGAAGTTTTTAAATACCTAAGATGAGCTTATTAAAATCCATCCAGAACAAAAAAAAACATAGTGTATTCTGATTTTAAATACAAATGAGATAAAATGTATGACTTCCCATTTTTTTTGTAGAATTTTATCAATAGAATACATTCTATAAATAAATGAATGCTTATATACTTTTGAGGAATGAACTAAAAATATTCCAAAAAAGTTTATCTAACAATATATGTTTCAATTTTTTTAAATGTATAAGAATTTACACTATATGAAGGAATTTCGTTTGCTATATTCAAAATATTGATCATATGATTTAAAAGTTCATTTTATGTAATTAATGAATGGAAAATTTTAATAACCATGCAATGTGTGGTAGGCAATAGTTTATTAAAGTTTTTTAAGAGTTTGGGAATAACTATTAGCTGTGTATTTTAATTGTTGTTGAGTGATGTTCAAACACATTTTTATATTAAGATATTTTTATAAAGAATCTCAGTTTTTAATATACATTTGAACAGTATAATATAATAGTATGATTGAATATAAATGTATATGATTATGAAGAATCTCGATTTTTGATGTACATCTTTTATGATTATAATATCAATGAGGATTTACTTTGAACCTTATCATGTAGATTGATGTTACAGGTATCTGCTTTGATATTGTTCTCATTTCTTAATTCCATCCAAAATGAAATATCTTTTATCAATTATATATTATGTAATTCTAAAGAAAAAGAAAGACATATTTTGTAAATAAGAATGTGTATAAGTTGTTACATTTTATAGAAGTTTTGTTGTATTTTTTCCTTTGTGCTTGAATTTATTGCATCATTATTGTAATATTTTTCTGTATTCTCTTTTAGTAAATAAATGTACAATTTTTTTATAGAATCAGTACATCTGAAAAAGGTGCTTTGAATATTGAGCTTAGTGTACATGATACACCTGGTCATTCTTCATTCCCCAAAAGAGAAAGTCCAATAGTGATACTCTCCAAAGCTCTTGGAAAGTAATTAATAAACCAAATTCATTTTAAAGTGGCAATATTGTTTGAAATTGACAGGATGTTATTAGTTCATTTCTTATGAATTGAAATGTTTTCAATATTTTCCCCCTTTTTATTTATTTAGACTATTAGTTTCTATTATAATTGTTGTTGTCTGTAAAATTTATAATTATTCAGTAAAAAAAAATAAATGTAAAATTTCTGTTTACATTTAAATGAATAAATAATTTTTGTTTAATAATGTTTAGCAGTGGTGTATACAAAGATGGGGTTTGGGGGCTCTTGTAGATCAACAAATTTTTAGTTTTTAGCATAAAGTCCTGTTGCTTTCCTCTGTATTTTTCTTTAAAAAAATTTAACCTCATCTATAAAAGTAGTTTGTGTAAGCCAGTGTTCCCAGTGGCGGATTAAGCGGGTGTCGGACCTGGCGGCCGCCAGGGGCCCCCAGCGCTGGTAGGGGCCCCAAGATGATGAATGCAAAGGCCAGCGACAAACCAACCACGCCACCTTGGAACAAGAAATGAAAAGAAAACAAAGATACAATGAAAACCCCGCTAGAAATTTATCGAGATGTTAAAGAAATCCTAATGTAGAAAAACTTTTGAAAATATTTTAACAATACCGATATCAAGTGCATCAGGTGAATGATCTTTTTTAGTTTTAAAACGTGTTAAAAATAATTTAAGAAGTACTATGGGAGAAAAGAGAAATTGAATAACATGGCCATGTTACATATAGAATAAAATGTTTTGGACAAAATAGATATGGTGAAAATAATTGATGAATTTGCCTAAGAGAAATCAAACTGTATAGCAAAACTGTAAGCTCTTAAGTAAGATTTATAATTTTTTTTATTTACAGTTCAGATTTTTCCTTATCCGATGAGTTTTATTATAGCAATACATTTTATTTTGAGAATTTAAAGTGACTCTTTTCACTATTTCAGGTTTTTGACTCTTAAGCCCATGGGCCTCAAACCTTTTTACCGCCAGGGGCCTCCAACTACCTTAATCCCCCTCTGGGTGTTCCCCAACTTTTTTATCGCTGAGAACCAATCAATGTTTGATAATTTTATCACAGCCCACTGAGGGGGACTTTGATTGTCAATATTTTAGATTGTTTTTTTCCATTTCATAATTTTGATTTAATTATATTTAAATGTGCCTTCAAAATAAAATACTTTTACATAAAAAAAAGGAGTATAACAGAATTTATCTTTTATCTCATGAAACGCTAAATCAATGGGAACCCTGAGCTTGTTTTTTTGCTACGAGACAAGTACATCTTTTGGTAATAGGAGACAATGATGTGTGTTACTTATATCCAGTTTATTCCATTGTTTTGTTTTAGTTTCTACTACTGAGCTCTCTTGGTAACCTCTCATTCATGGAAAATCACACAAACATGTTAGAAATACACCACAGTAAATAAATGGAAAAAATTTAATGTTCCTTAAATGGCCAGCTACCATTTGATCTATGGACTGGTATCAGTCTGCGTGAGTGAATATTAATGTTACACTGTTCAGCTACATGAGGGCTTTTGGCAACAGGCCTTGTAATTTTGAACCATGGTCAATGACGAGGATGACACCTGAGCTGACACTCCCTATCCTAACTACCACACCACACCAGTGGGGACTTTTGAGCTGTCGACAAATTTAATGTTCATCGCTCCTCTACATGTGGGTCTTCAGTGGTGCTGGACTCGAACTCATGACATGCCAGCCCTTGACCACTAGGCAACCGCAGTCCCGGTACTAGTCTGTAGCCCAGGTGTTAAGGACTGGTGTAATCCACTGTATATTTTATTAAAACTTACTAAATGATTCTGTAAATCAATTCATAAACTCTACTATAAAAAAAGAACAATGGGAGTCCTTTACTGGGATATAGGTGTTGATTCTAATTATAATTTATAATTCATATAAGGCATTCATCTATAATTAATGAAAATATCTAATAAATACACATATTTTTCCTACAGGCATCATGAATTTTTTCTGCAGAATGAAAAAATATATTAACCATAATTATAAATAAGTTAAATTGTAACTTATTATATCAAAAATTTTTTCTTACAAATTAATTCTGTTAATTGCAGTAGATATGTTTTATTTGTCTTCAAATATACACTATATACTGCAGTTTAGTGCTTTTATTTACAAAAAATAACATTAGTATTCACAATAACTTATTTTTAATTTTGTTTGTGTGTTTAAAGAGAGAAGGGGAATTTTTTTTTGAAAAGTTTTTTGTAAATTATCTAAAAAAAAGTTTATAGGAGGAAAAAGATTAATATAGTAAACTTTAATTTGGTGATTTGTAATTAAATAAGTTTTTGAATTTATCATTAAATTCTTTTTTTATGCTTTTTAAAGTATTCTATCTTTTATGACAGACTTGAAGGAGATATGTTTCCTAGTTCATTTGGCAAGGGACCAGAAATAACAATGCTTGAAGAACTAGCTTACTGTGTATGTATAAAGTTTATGTTCTATGTTTTATGAATATATATTTCTGATATTAATTAATTTTTATTACTGACCATTGCATATTGATTATTTGATATCTCGCTTATTTCTTTTCTTTTTATATGAATATTATCATTGATGTGTTTATCAGTTAAGAATTGAAATGTTAAGTTTTGTTGTATGATTGGGAACCCAAACTATCTTTGGATATTCACTATTCAATTAAAACATTTTAAATTTTGAGAATCTACAAAAATTATATATATATATATATAATATATATATATATATATATTTTATATTTTCTTTTTTTTCCTGTTATGTTCTATATTTTATATAAATTTCTTCCATATATATATATATATAAATAATTTATGAATACATTTCTAATAGGAAAGTATTTCAAAATTAGTTTTAATATATAAACTGCAGAATGTACAATCTTTAATGGAAATTTTTTTTATTTCTTCTTGATTTGGTACATTTATGTATTGTTGATTGTATGTATTTGTTTTTCTTCATAATTAAAACAGATTCTTGAAATTTATGTAGACATTTTATTAAGAATACTGCAATGTAGGTTTTCCCACTGTATAATGTGCAATTTATTTTGATAGGAAATCCAAGATTTCAACATGGAAAAATAAATTATTTTAGTAGTCCTAATTTAAAGAATTTATTTCTTATAATTTTACTTTTTATATTTCTACTTATATACTGAGTGATTTAATTAGATGTGAGGATGTTTACTTACTTAACTGAGTGAGGATGTTTAACTTACAGGAATCCTACTTCAGAGAGGAGTATGCCACCTTATAGAATTATTTAAACAAATAGTAAAATTTTTAAAGATTATTTAACATTTAAAAATTTGACATGGGATGTATTAGGGCTTAAAATTGAACCATGAAGATACAAGGAAAGCAAATTGAAACTCACTTAAAGTTGAGAATTCCTATAGGAGTTAAGTTTTAGAACAATATGCTGCGCTCTTCAGTGATAATTTTGGGAGGTAAAGCTTGGTATTATGTTCATTAGAAACTTTTTATCATAAAATTTAACTTTTGATAAATTCTAAGTTTTTGCTTAGAGGTCTTATATAATACTGATGCAAATTTTATAATTTTAGATTTTTTAAAAAAATACTAAGCGCTATACATTATTTTTTGTTTTAAACTGAAATAAAAAGGAAAAAAAAATGTCTATTATTTAAAGGTTTTTTAAAATAATTTTATTGATTTTTCAAAGAACATTGTACACGTTACAAGTACTCTCTGAATAAATCAAGATTAAATTATTTTTCCTGTTTATTTAAATTGTATTTTACATTTAAATGCTCTGTTTTATATCTATTGCTTTTGATTCACGAAACTTATTATTATTATTTTATTTTAAAAATCCTTTTGCAGGCACCATTGCCTTTGAAAACTGTTCTTGCGAACACTTGGCTTTTTAAACCTATTATTCCATTGTAAGTCTTTTTTAATATTTCTACTAATTAGAATAATATTTTTTGAATGTAATATTAGCTTATTATTGACTTTCAGTGCTAATTTGAGCTATGACAGTAATTAAAAAACAAAGAAATATATAATTCTTTTTGGATATTTCAGATTATTCTTCTGTTACGAGTTTAAAAGTTCCCTAAAATATTAAAATATGTTTAATTTAACTTAATAATGCTGGATTTTTTAATAACAGTTGTTATAAAAGAGAGATGTAATAGCATTTGGAATTAAAAATTTTCAGTAAATGAAAAAATAGTGTTAAATTTGTTACTTTCTTATACTAAATATATTTATGTATAATTTTTTAATAGAAGCACAATATAATCTTCATGTATTAGAAATTTGTTTCTTTATCCATATGCATTTACATTTTATATATCTATATAAATTTTAGCTCTAAGCCTGGCAGCTTAGCCCATATTTGTAGCTGTTCTACTTAGTCATGTGGCATTAAAAAAACCTTTTTAGTATTGATCACATAACCATTTATTTAATTTTAACATTTCAAGATTTATTTTAAGTGTTTTGTTCATCCGTCTACAAATACAAGAGAGGGCATTATTTGGTTTCTGGATTTAAAAAAAAAACAGGGAAAAATGTAATGTAAAGAATAAAATCACATGTTCTAGTGAAGGACACATATGTTATTTTTAAAATTACATCAGTGTTTTGGAGAAAAGTTTCTATCACTCAGTAAGACACTTCAGGTATTAGAAATTAGTTTCTTTATCCATATATAAGACTATTATCACATGTTCAAGTGAAGGGAAATGTAAGTAATTTTTAGAAATTACATCAGTGTTAACTATAAAGATATTATTTTACTGCTAATCACCTATAAATCTGTCCAAAGTTCAAGATCTAATTCTTTTGATGAAGAATTACTAATAAATCTATCAAAGTATTGATTTTAATTCTTTAATGCAAGATGAAATGAGATATGTTTCAAAATATGATATTCAGTATTATGATTTAGAAGAAATTTATATAAAATTAGAATTTTAAGTAGGTATTAAGTTATAAATGCATATATATGTAAATTTTTTTTGCCAGAATGCATAAATGTTGTGTGTATGTTATATATAAATTTGTTTCATAATTACTTATTCAATATTATGAAACATGTATTTTTTCAATATATTTACTTTTTTCAAATAATGCCCTAGGACTATGAGACACCCTATAATGAGTGCTATACATAGAACTACTACTGCTGTTACTATTGTAAAAGGTGGAAACAAAGTAAGAAAAATTATTTTGGTAACTTATTATTGTATTTCTCATGAATAAAATGTTCTAAACTATATTAATTATTTTATAGTTAAATGTTATACCAAGTTCTGCTACTGGATCAGTGAATTTTAGAATACATCCAGCTCAAACGGTTCAAGAGGTTTGTAAATATAGCCTTTTGGGATTATTTTTTTCTTTTGCTCTCAAATTATTTTTTTGTTAACAGAATTACTTATTTTTTAACCAATTCATTCTTTATAGTTTGTTTCTATATGAAAAGATGAAATTTCTTAAATATCATTGCTATTATAAAATAGTTTATTTTTTCCTTGAATGTGATCATTATAATTGCAAGTAACAATAGTTTTCTAAATGTAATTTCATTGTCTAAATGTTCTTTAAATTGAGGAAAAAAAGTTTGCTTATAATTAATGAATGTAGGGAAATTTGAATAAAATTAAAATAATTAACTTTGCTAGTTTTTATCTTACTACAATTATGGTGGTAGTTTTGTCTTTGTTTAAATCTTTTTTATTGAAGCTAAATTTAAAATAAGCATATATGTCTAAGTTTTTGAGTAGAAAAAAGGAATGTAATAAAATGAAAAGTTGAAAATTGCATAAGCAGGTAAAATTTTATATTTGTTATCATTTATTTTACTTTGTGTAATTTTATATAATAATTTTTATATTACTTTATATACACTTTCCAGGTTTTAGAATTTGTAAAAAATACCATAAATGATGACAGAGTTAAAATTAAAGTACTATCTGAGATAGAACCGCATCCTATATCACCAATTGATTCATTTGGTTATTTAAGCATAAAGAAGAGCATAAAACAAATATATAAAGAAGCTTGTGTTGTACCTAGTAAGTATTTTAAAATGCTTATGAATCATATCAAATATACTTATTTTTATTTCCTTTCTGAAACAATTATTTTATATCTAAATTAATCCTACTATCCATTTTTTCCCGTCATTGTTTTAAAAGATTCCTTCACTAAAAATTTGATTTTTTATCATTTTATTCTGTTTATTAAATTAAAAAATCAGTTTTTAAAATTTATAATTATTTAACCATCTAGTAATTTAAAAAAAATTTTAATGTAAACATTTTGTGTTTATTATTTAGCGTGGAAAAAAATAAATTTATTAAAGCTTTGTATCATTTTTTTTAAAAGGGACATGGTACAATTTATACAAAAATGTTTGATTTTGTGGTTTTCAACTTTTTTTAAAATTCCTCCCTATGTATATGTGTAAAAATAGTTTTTTTGTTCTCAAAATACCACAAAAAAGTAACTGCTTAATTTTTTAAGGAAAAATTTTAAAATTTATGAAATGATTTTAAAATGCTTCTCCTCATACAATGATTGACATAAACGTACAAAATTTGATTTACAAGTACATCAAACAATGAGCAAAATTTGTATGGGTTTTGTGATTACATGGCTAATATTTATAAATTGTTTTTATGAAGGCTTATTGAAAATTCCATAAAAATATGTAAATTCTAAATTGAATTGTTTTTAAAAATAAATACTGTTTTGATTAAAAAATTTATTCCATTTTTTATTACATGTATAACTAGGAAAAGATATCAAAGGATATGGCACAATATAAAAAATTCTTAGTATTTTAAATGTAGACAAACACATGTTATTTTTTCTGACATAAAACAGTTTAAATTTTTAAATTTTTGCCTCTGAAATGTGAATAAAAACAAACATAAAAGTTATAATTCTAAATTTTTTAAGCTTAGAGATTTCAAACTTCGCGATTTTATAGAAAAATATATAAAGAATAAATTAGGCTAGAAAATGTTGTAAAAAAGAAAATTTAAGTCAATTCCTCCTTTTCATGGATGAATAGAAAGTATTTTATTAATGATTGAAAATTTGAACAAGATATATTTAAATAAATTTATATATAGAGAGAGGGAGAGAGTGAATTAATAGTAGGAATTGAAAAAAGAGTATGATTTGTCTGCATTGTTCTTACAATGCACACTCTGTTTGGTTAGTTTGACTAAAAAACCGGTTTTCGATGCCAACTTTTGTCATTGTTTTAACAGTTACATTTTTATAACAATAGAGACGAATCTAAGTTGGCGTCTACAACCGGTAATTAATTTAATTAATAATGAGTAATATTTGAAAAAACTCTATTAGCATCAAGTGGCATCCATTACAAGTTAAGAAAAAATTATTTGAAGTTGTTTGGATGAATAGAAAGTATTTTATTAATGATCAAAAATTTGAACTATACATACATATATATATAGAGAGAGAGTGAGCTAATAGTAGGAATTGAAAAATATATCTTACTTTTAGACCAACTTTTATCAATTGAATTGTACTGTATCCCCTTAAAAACTTGTAAAATATTTTTAAAATTATCTGTTTGTCATTTTCAGGTCTTCTAATTGCAAATACGGACACAAAGTGGTACTTGAATTTTACCGATTCTATCTATCGCTTCAGTCTTGTACGTATGAAGATAAATGAAACAGGGCGTTTTCATGGCCACAATGAAAGAATAGGAGTTAAAAATTATGTTGATGTAGTTAACTTTTTTGTACATT
This sequence comes from Trichonephila clavata, assembly GCA_019973975.1. Lineage (NCBI taxonomy): Eukaryota > Metazoa > Arthropoda > Arachnida > Araneae > Nephilidae > Trichonephila > Trichonephila clavata. The sequence goes on from BMAO01001919.1 coordinate 22,355, forward strand.
TGATAAAAAATTCAGATGAAACAGAAGTAATAATTAAACATGAACACTCAGAACTGTGATAAGTATTATTTAAAATAAATTGCCTTTTTATATACATTTTTTAAAGAAATTGTGTGATTAAATTTTGAATTTTTTGAATAATGTTCTCAGTTTTGTATAAGGATTTATATTATCTAAAGTGCAAAAGAAATAAGTTAAAATATTTTTTTACTTGGGTCGTTTTGGTGATATTTTTTTTGTTTAGATTTTGAAATTAGAAAATTACCAATAGTTTGAATGTAATGTAAGATACTTGTTTTAAGACTATATAATATGTTTTTCCAAAAAAATCTTTTAAAAACTGTAATATTTAAAAAAAAAAAATTCCCTTTTTAAAGTTTTTTTATGAAGTACTTAATTTTTTAACTTTTTAAAGTGATTTATATTTATTACATTATTAAAAATAAAAATTAGTTGGATCCTTGTTGGATTTTAATGATTATTTTGTCCTTATTCCCAAAACAAACATAAAAATTTTAAAAATATTAATTTTGAACATTTTATAAAAAAGTGACTTGTGAATTATTAGATCTAAATTGAAGCTAACTTTCATAGTAAATATATATGATAGTATCTCTCTCTTCAAAAGTTTCAAAACATTATCTTGAAGTGAAAAAAATTCTTAAGGAATAGAAAACACATGCAACTATAAAAATAGTCTGAGTAAAATACATTGAAATGTAAAGGCATAGGGTTTTTTGTGAGACTAATAATTCTTAGAAACTTGAAATATCTTCAAAATTAATAAAGTATCAGATCTAAAGTTGACATTCCACCAGAGACAGGATATCAAAAAATGGGAAGAAAAAAGGAGTATTTTTAGATATTCTTATTTTTAAAGTGTAGCTTTAAAATATTTATCAGAATTTTCAAAATGTTAATTATTGAATAGTTATTGGAGTTTATAGTAATAAAAAATATCAATTTTCAAAGAAAATTGTTGGTCTTTGAACTTTAGATAATGGTTGTGAATTAAATAGCTTAACATCATTGAAAAGTACTTAAATGGAGGAATTCTTAGATTTAAAAACTTAATTTTTGTATTGTTTTTGTTTAAGATTTATGTGATTTTTTTTATTGATATTTATTTATTACCATGTGAACAAGTAATTACTGAAATACTTTTTATATTGTGTATAGTTTGAAGACGAGAAAACTTTTCATTAACTATATTGTTTTGAAAATCATTCCTTTGTAATTTGCTAAAGTTAAAAAAAAAAAAAAAAAGGATTAAAATGTTTTATTTACATTTATCTCTTTTCTCAACTCTCTAGCTATAAAAGTTTATCTAAATTTTTTTAACTGTTATTGTTATATTATAATTCCTTTATATATATATGTTTTATAAACTTATAAGCTTTTTGCTTTATCTTTTTCACAGTATTAGTATATTTTATCTTCAGTATTAAAAGTTGATCTTGTTTAAAAGGATTTTTATTTCTCTTGTCTTATTTTATGGTTCATCTTTTAAATCTAATTAATTTATAATGATATTAGTTTGGTGATAATTCGAGAAAAATTTTGTGAATGAACAAACTATTATTCATTTATTATTTTCATAATATATATATGGATAATAATCTGATTTTAAATTATCATTACAGAAATGTCTTCTCTGCTTTTAAAAATTTAAAATTCATGGTAAATTGCTAGTTGCACTATTTCTAAGAATCAGTGTCCTGTTGGAAATCAAATTTTGAAAAAGATTCTTGTTTCCTATTAAATTTATGTTATATTAAAATAAAGAGGTTATTAATATAAGATCATATTATTATTAATTCATATTATTATTAATCATATATTATTAATATATGAACATATTTATATTCCAATTAATAGCCATGTTTCATTTTGAGTATTAAAATATTTTTCTCTGTGAATTTAAAAAATGAATTCACTATGTAATAAACAGCAAACAAAAGGATTTTCTCTGTACTTGTTATTCTCATCATTATGCAGTGAGAAGATACATGCAAAAATTTTACCATTACTTCCCATTTTCTTAGAAATTTTCTGAGGGTTTTCATCCTTGAATAGGTATTATGAAATCTAAAATTGTATGCTTTGTACATTACTAGAAATATGGGCATTTTATGTTTAAATGATTAAAATTTTTTTTACTTCTAATTGCAAATGTGTTTTCATATTTGTGAAGAAAAAGTAGCAGAAATAAATATAGCAAGAACTATACCTAGTAAAACCATTATGATCTTCATCGTAAGTTTGAGCATTTGTATCATGTAAAATCAAAAGATTTCCTGAATAATGACATCCATTTTGCAGACAATTTAATGGTTGATATAAACAGTGGTTTTCAGACTGTGTTCAACATAAATGAATGTTAATGTTGCACTATTCATCTACTCGTGGTCTTTTGGCAACTGACCTCGTCATTTTGAATCATGGTCATGTGACGATGACGACACCTGAGCTGGCACCCCCTCTCCTCACTTCCACACCACACCAATGGGAGGACTTCTGAACCTCAATATATTTATTGAACATTGGCACTTCTGCACGGTGGGTCTTCAGCATTTTTGGCTCGGAACTCATGACACCCCGGCCATGAGTACATTACCTTTACCACTAGGTTAACAAATTACACAATTTTGCACGATTTGTTTTTCTTCTTTACATAAGTTGTGGGCCAAAATTAGATTTTACCAGAATTTCGTTTCGTAGTGCGAATTCAAGTTGTATTATCTAAAAAAAGAAACTCGTCGTTGTTTTGGATACTATTACGGCGTTTCGGCATATTGTTGTTATTAGATCTTTTATTTATTTCAAGTGTATGCGTGTTTTTTTAAATGCTTTATTTTACTTTTCTACGGAAGCCCAGTGGCTGAGGGGCAGTGTTTCGCGTTTCCACGCTACAGGTTCTGGGTTTATATCCCGGACTAGGGAAGGTCGACTCAGCCTTTCATCCCTTCAGTGGGTCGATAAATGAGTGTGAAGCTCGCTTGGGAACTAAACACTGGAGATTTTGCGTCAGACTGACTACCTGACCGGAACATCTGCACATGGGCTGTTGCGCTACTGAGTTTAATTTATTTTTCTATATCTTTTCACCAATTTATTTGGCGAAGTGTTATGGAGTGAAAATGAGCGGTAGTTTTCGCTCATATGCGGAAGTGGCGGCGATAGTCTAGTGGTCTTGGGTCATGAATTCGAGCCTTTGTACCACTAAAATCCCACCTTGTAGAGGTGCTGAAGCACATTGAGTATGCCATGGCCAAAGTCTTACCGTAGTCGTGGTGTTGTAGTTACGAGATGGAAATTACAGTTCGAGTGTCGCCCTCATCACTTGATCGTGTTTTAAAATTAAGAGGACTGTTGCCAATAGCCTTTGTGTTTCTTTGTTGTGAAACGTTGATGAACAATATCTCTCACACGCATATACGGAAGCGAGAATACCATTTGACGACATTTTT
>BMAO01001920.1:0-70511 GCA_019973975.1 Trichonephila clavata
TTAACATCGTTTATTCAGTTACCACTATTATTCTTTCAATTTCGTGCTACTTTATTTTATAATTTGTATTCGTATTGTTTTCATTTAAGCATTTCTGTTTATTTTGTTTAACATTTGTATTTCGACTGAATAATTTTTTATTTTTTGTCAGAAAGCCAAATTCCAGTTCGCGGAAAATTATTTAAGCTCTATGCCTCCTTTTCTTTAAAAAAAAGAAGTATTTTAAGTTTTTGAATATGTTGTCTAGCATCGGATATGATGATTAGTAAGAAAGAGGGATGATTGCTGCGTGAAATGGTGATCTTAAAATTATTAACCTCAGCAAAGAAACGGTATTCCAGCTAATAAAACTCATGGAAATCCAAGTGAGTGAATATTAACGTCACTCTGTTCAGCTACACGAGGGCTTTTGGCGGCGGATCTCATAATTTTGAACCATGGTCAAGCGATGAGTACGACACCTGAGCTGGCAACCCTCACCTAACTACGACACCATACCAAAGGGAGGACGTTTGAGCTCTCGACAGATTAAATGTGCATCGTACCCCTACACGGCGGGTCTTTAGAGGTACTGGGCTCGAACTCATGATATGGCAGTTACGATCCAACAGCTTGACCACTAAGCTACCGCGACCACATGTTACAATCCAAACAAAATTATTAGACAACTGTATTTACACAAAATCAGTTAACATACAATTTTTTTGCGAGTGTGTGTGTAATTTAAAACTGGATATTTAAATCTATGCTAAAAATAATTTTATTTTGAATTAGGTTGTTCTAGATAGAACTAAATTTCGAAACAAAATAATGTACGACAAAGAACAAATTATGAGGAGAGAATAAGTCTCTCTCCCTCTCTCTCTCTCTCCCTCCCTCTCTCTCTATATATATAAGAGAGAGAGGTATATGTATAATTATTCAGTTTCAGTGTCTTCAAGGTATAAGCTAATAGGAGATGTGTAAGATGGCTTTTTTCTAGTGATCTTGTCTCCGTTTTCGTCACACCATTTCATCCAATACCTTACTGCGCTTCTAATTAATAATTCCCTGTGACTTTTAGAGGAACATGTTCCTTTTATTGTGACATTGGCGAGAATCGTCGTGGTATTAATCCATCGTACGTTGCAACTGCAGATTATAGGATTTCCTGTAAAAATAAATATATTTCACCATTATTGATAATCAATTTTTAAAAATATTATAAACTAGATTTTAATATCTAAAAGGTTCTTCCATCTACGCACTATCTTAAATTCGTGAACGCATTTGAATTTTGTAGAATGTCAACTACCTTTCTCAGATCTAGACTATCGTATTCATTTGAATGCATTAAAGTGCACCCGAGAAAAAGTTTTTTAAATAAGGGAAGTGCTTGTGGAATAGTTTTCTTTTGATTCTTGAAAATATTTTGTCTATTTTGATAATGAATTTTTAAATGTTTAAATTTGTAAGATATATTTTAAAGATCATTTATATATATATATAGATGTATGTAATAATTTCATGGATATCTTCCTTATGTTTCGCTCTTTCTCGGATGATTTTTAATTAATTTAAATAGATATATTTTGTCTATACAATGGTCCCGAAACTCAACGTCATGGGGTGAAATAGCTGCGAGAGGGGGAGATTTATATCAGTTCCGGGGGGGGGGGGAATAAATTTTATATCACTTAGTTAAGTGGTAACTGACATATTTTTGAAAATGTGGAAAATGGACACCCTTCATCGCATCATTATGTGGTGTGACCACTCATTTCACAATTTAACATGTAATAAAAAAAAAATTCTTTTAAGTCAATTCCTACTTAGGTCAACAACAACAACAACAAAAAAATTAGTTTCTTTTTTTAAATACTTACAATTTTTATAAATATGTATATATATATGACAGAATCACACAACATTAAGTGGCAATTAATTTTTATTAATTGTCATTAAAATATTGTATTGCCATCCAAAACAATCGTATATATAAAATTTCAGTTCAACTGAATGCTTTGAAATGTGAGGGAAAAAAATCTTTTCAGGTTTTGACCCAAGTCACTAAAAATGAAGCCAACGTGGCTGTATCTGTAACTCTAAAAAATTAATTTCAGTTAATTAATTATAATTAAATTATCGTATTGTGTTACCCAAAACAATAGTGTACAGAAAATTTCAGCTCAAATGAGTGGTTTAAAATGCGAGAAAAAACATTTTCAAGTTTTGACACAAGTCGCCAAAAATAATCTCAATGTGGCTGTATTTGTAATTCTTTAAATAATTGGTTTTAATCAATTAAATTTATTAATTATAATTAAATTACTGTATTATCATCCAAAATAATCGTGTATATAAAATTTCAGCTCAATTGTGTACTTTAAAATGCATTTAATTAACGATTGAAAATTTGAACACGATAATTATTTAAATATATAGAGAGGGAACTAATAGTAGGAATTGAAAAATACTTTTCTACTAACGTGATCTTACTTAGCCATGCTATTAATCACAGTCACAAATCGGGCAAAAATTTTGCTGGTTTAGTTAAAATTAACGTAATTTGCTTGCGTCGGGGTTTGAGAAAATAATTCTCACAATTATGACTTCCACGAAGCGATTCATCTGTTTTGATGCTCTCTAGAAAAATATGTCCTTGGCATTATACTCTACGACATCAATCTCAATAGAAATGTGTTGGGAATATTGACTACTTCATGTGTAAGGTGTGATTTCCCATCCTTTCTTGCTTCTTGCATTTAGAAAGATGGGGGATGTAATGCGCTAGCTAGCAAAAATGATTCTGCCAATGTAAATATTATGTATGTAGCTGTTTGCGCAAGCCCAACTGCGCATGCGCATCTATCAAGATGTGTATGAAGAAGTTATGAGTAATTAATAAACGCTAAGAAAACTGTGTCGTGATTGTGTCATGAACAATATGTGTTAGAGACTCTTGAGTCCACTTAAGTGTTAGAGCTAACGAAGTAAATAATAGCTTTAAAATAGAATGAAAGATTATAGAAAATATTTCTTAGGGTTGTAATTTAATTCCTGTTTCGTGAAGTTTAATTTCACGCTTCTCATCCCAGGACAAAAAATAAAAATAATTCTGATTTTTTTTTTTCGTGTGCATGAAATGAAACTTTATTAGAACTATAATTGAAGGAAGAATAATCATTATATCATTTGCAGCAAAATGAAATCACGAATAACCAATTCTTTATTATTAATATCCGGATTATATACTTAATACGCTGTGTTTAGACTTGCTATTTTTCCTCACGAACCTGTAACGATACGCATTCATTTTCCTTTAGCGGTATTCCTAAAAGAATTCTTCAGTCAACATGCATTTCTCAATCAAATGCGTGTTATTTTTGCAACGATATTATTCTAAATTTAATATTTAGCAAGCATTACTGCATCACAGATATTACTCATTTATTGCAAAAATATTTAAAGAAAAAGAACGTAAATTACATTTATCAGTTATATTTTTCATAATTAACGGAAAAGGACAAACTCTAAAAAAAAAAAAAAAAAAGGATTTATAGAGCATAAATTTGAATTATACTGTTAAGTACACTTAAATACGAGTAATTTCAAGTCGAATTCTTAAACTCTTCAACACGAGCTACGTAATACTTTTTCCAGAAAATAGTACGTCTTTCTAAAAATACATCTATTCCAGGGGTGGCCAATCTTCTTGGGAGGTAGGAGTGCCACTATTTGATAAAAATAATTATGCGTGCCACTCCCAACTTTTCCAACAAGCAAATATGGAAAAGTGAAAAAATGTTACTTATATGTTCATTATTTGATTTTTATACAAATAGCAAATTTTTTAATGCGTCTATGTAGCAAAAATTCAAAAATAATATAATAAATAAGACGAAAGTACAAACTTAGATTTCATTGTTAATAAACTTTTTACAAGTTCAATCCATTAGGTTAGTTATAAAATAAAAATGAGCAACTTGAATCATTTAATTCAAAATAATTATTAAACGCACAGTACTTATTTACTGTGGCTTTTGAACAACTACTTTTTTTTTCTTACCAAATCATCTATATTAAGATTAGCTCTTGCAGATGCAAACAAAATTAGGTTATTATAAGTGCACATCAGCTAGTTGTGAGTGATTTTTATTTTATTATATTCGTAGCAGAAAACATTTATCCACCAACATATTTTGATGCAAATTTTGAGATTTTCTGGGACTCAATACCATTTTAGTAAAATTGTAAAAAATAAAAAATGGTTATTTAGCTTTTTAAAATTTTTAATTTAAAAAAAATGGTTACTCTTTTAATTTCTGATAAAAAATGGTTGATCTTTTCAAAATTTAAAAAAATTTTCAGTAAGCCTTCACGTGCCACTGTCTCAACTCCACCTTGCCACATAGTGGCACGCGTGCCGCAGGTTGGCTACCCCTGATCTATCCATTTAAAATAATGAATATCAACTATAACAGAAAATACATGACTTAATTAAAGTAATTTGACATTTCAGTGTATCGAGGTTACCAATATAAAGTTTGCCAAAATAAAATCTTTTTTGAATCGCCCAATCTAAGAGGCACCTTATTCTTAAATTCAGCCGTGCTGCCACATGTAAGTAGAGTTCAAGAAAGGTATGATAACAGATTATGTTGTGTGTGTTTTTTTTCTCGTTTTAATTTTTCTGGTCGAATACAGAATACAACAATCAAATTTTAAGGTTTTTTAAATATTTTTCTAATCTATCCTTTCAGACATTTCGTGAAAAAAATTGTTGCTTATTTTTTAAACATTTTAATATCTTTTGAAATTAAAAGGTTAATTGCTTATTAATGTCTCAGTTCCAAGCAACTAAAGTTTTTATTGGCGACGGGTGAGTGAGTGAATGAGTGAATGTTAATGTCGCACTGTTCAGCTACACGAGGGTTTTTGGTGACGGACCTCGTAATTTTGAACCATGGTCAAGTGAAGAGGACGACACCTGAGCTGGCATCAGAGGCGGATTATGGTAGTTGGAGGCCCCTGGCGGTAAAAGGTTTGGGGCCCATGGGCTTAAAATTCGAAAAACTAAAATAGTGAAAAGAGTCATTTACTTTAAATTCTCCAAATAAAATGTAGTGATATAACAGAACTCATTGGCTAAAGAAAAATCTTAACTGTATATAAAAAAAATATTAAAAACCTTACTTAAGAGCTTACAGTTTTGCTATACAGTTTGATTTCTCTTTCGCAAATTCATCAATTATTTTTACCATATCTATTTTGTCCAAAACATTTTATTCTGTATATAATACGGCCATGTTGTTCAATTTGTCTTTTCTCCCATAGTACTTCTTAAATTATTTTTAACAAGTTTTAAAACTAAAAAAGATCATTCCCCTGATGCATTCGATATCGGTATTGTTAAAAATATTTTCAAAAGTTTTTCTACATTAGGATTTCTTGTGCATGTCGATAAATTTCTAGCGGGGGTTTCATTGTAACTTTGTTTTCTTTTCATTTTTTGTTCCAAGGTAGCGTGGTTGGTTTGTCGCTGGCCTTTGCACTCATCAAGCTTGGGGCCCCTACCAGCGCTGGGGGCCCCTGGCGGCCGCCAGGTCCGACACCCATTTAATCCGCCACTGGCTGCCATCCCCCTCTCACACCAACGGGAGGAAGTTTGAGCTCTCGATAGATTTAACGTGCATCGACCCCCTACACGGCGGGTCTTTAGTGGTGCTGGGCTCGAATTGGTGACAAGCCAGCCACGATCCGATACCTTGACCAGTAGGCTACCGCGGCCGCTATTGGCGACGGACCTCGTAACTTTGAACTGCGGCCAAGTGATGAAGACAACAACTCAATTGGCACATTTCTCTTCAAACCTTTACCTCAGAAATTGATCTTAAAATAGGATGCATCCTATGCAGTGGTGCACACAAGGGGTGTGTTCTGGGGGGTCCGGACACCCTCCCAAAACCCTTGAGTTTTTTTCGATTGATGATAATCCTATATATATGTGTATATATATATATATAGTGTAAAAATTGATGAAATACTTGTAATTAACAATTTATGAATTAATGCTAATTATTAATTCAATAATTTAATTTTTACTGTTTTTTGTTAACAAAATCGACAAAATCAGAAGAAACAACTGGTGTTGTCTTGAGGTATGATACGAGTTGGAGGATTTTCGACCATGAACTTCCCCCTTGAAAAATTTTTGTGTGCGCTACTGATCCTATGTAACAAACGTATAAATTACTGCTATCACATTCATTCCGAAACTGACTATGACATTAGTGAGAGAGGAGTCAGATGACAGTACTATATGGATTTTGCTGGTTTTGAGGAGTCTGCATTATTAAAAACTGCCTATTATTTTTATTAATTATTTTAAACTTCTATTTTAGATTTGAAATGTTGTTCCAAAAATTTACCTTAAAATTTAAATGTGTCTTGTGCAAATGAGCATATTATACCTACACTTGTACGGTAATTTAAATGCTTATCCCTTTAGGTGAGATCTCATTACATTTTACAAAGAATGTAGCAGAGCTAGTTGAAAGTCTATACACGTAAACATGTATGTGTTATTTTATTACTTATTCGTATATGAAAAAAAAAAAGTATAAAATTGCCTTCGTATATGAATACATTATGGTACTAGATGCTAAAAATATATTACTTTGACATTCATAGTCACAAGTTTTTAATTCTTTCTTTTTTTTCCAAATGTATTGAAGTTCAAGAAAACGATTACTTTTTTTAACATATGGTGAACTTTAAAACATCGAACTCTCTCGTGTGGAAATTCCTGTATATTTCTTTAAATTTCATTAATTATTATAATTTTATGAATATTCAATACATAAAATTCATGTTCACTTTTATTTGAATTACAAGTGAAAATTTGACTGGAAATTGAATTAACTATTGCAATGAAAGAGATGGGAATTGTTAGAATTTAAATGGATTATACGTATGACAATATCCCAAATGGATAAATAAATCAGAAAAATAATTTCTATACTGCCAAATACCTTAAAAAATGTCATTATTTAAAAATTATCTACAAAAAAGCTAAGCTCTTTCTTCAAAACAGAAGAATAAATTAGAAAAAATGCAAGGCATTTTGAAAATTGTTTTTCAGTACAACTTTTCTTCAAGATGTTATGATATTTATGTATACATATTTTTTTTTACATTGATTATAAAATTTACAGTTACATATATATATATATATATATATATATATATATATATATAGAATAGAATACGAATTTTAAAATCCTCTATATCTAATCAAGATTGTTCGATAAAAGAACTCTTGATATAATTGAAAAAAAAAAAAAACATAGGAAAATCCATCTCAGATTAGCGTTAACGTATAATCCATTGTTTATTCATTTTTCAATTCTTCCTATTAGCTCACTCTCCCCCTATATATATATAGATTTATATAGATATTGTTCAAGTTTTCAATAGTTAATAAAATACTTTCTATTCATCCAATCAAGTTTAAAATTTTTTTTATAAACTTGTAGTGGATGACACTTGATGTTAATACAGTTTTTTAAATATTAATTCATTAATTACCGGTAAATTATTTAAATTTATTACCGGCTTTCGACGGCAACTTGTGGCCGTGGTAGCGGAGTTGTCAAGGTATCAATCGTGGCTGGCATCACACGAGTTCAAACCCAGTACCACTAAAGGCCTCCCCCACACTCCGCCGTCTAGGGGAGAGATGTACGTTAAATCTGTCGAGAGCTCAAACGTCCTCCCATTGGTGTGGTGTGACAGTTAGATGAGGGGGTGTCAGCTCAGGTGTTGTCCTAGTCACTTGACCATGGTTCAAAATTACGAGGTCCGTCGCAAAAAGCCCTTGTTTAGTTGAACAGCGCGACGTTAATAATAGCTCACTCACTCGACGCCAACTTAGATTCGTCTTCATTGTTGTAACAACGTAACTATTAAAACAATGACAAAAGTTGGCGTCGAAAACCGGGCTTTCAGCCAATCTAACCAAACCGGGTGTGCATTGTTACAACAATGCAGACAAATCATGCTCTTTTTTTCAATTCCTATTATTAATTCACTCTCTCCCTACATTATTTCTCTCCTTAATTTTTTTCACGCGAAAGTTTGGATGAATGGATGTTTGTTACTTTTCACACACAAACAAATGAATGTATTTTAATGAAACTTTACGATAATATAGCTTATATACATCAGAATAACACATAGGCTATAATTTATAAAGATATTGTGCGAAGTGTGCAAAATATAACGATAAATGTCAAGTAAGTAGGAAAAAATTCTGCCATCTACAAGCTATTCTGGCGTGCGCTGTAAAAACCTTAGATTTATACGTATATAATCACTTATACAAAAAAGTTAGCAACAGCATATATTTATCTTTTATGTGTAAGCCATTATCGCCAAAATAGTGAACCATAAATACAATAAAAATTGAAAATTTATTTCAATGCACGTTTTGGAAGTGAAACTTCTTTGCGGACGGGAGTGAATAGGAAATTTACGCAGTTATGTGAAACAGTGAAAAAGCGAACGGAAGTAGTTATTCTCCCCATCCCCCTGAAACGTCGCCATGGTGAGGAGATAGCGAGTGGGAGGAAAAGAGAGCGGAGGGGGTACACCTCGTGACTTGCATCATATCCGTGAAAAGGTTGGATGATTGCTAAGGGGGAATTGTGCATCAAAAGTATATATTGCTGCTGTGGACGGAAGGCGCTTAGGTATTGGTGACATTAAGTGGGTACCCTTGCTACTCTCGTAACGAACTCGCGTGGCGTATTTTCGTAGTTTTTATGTAATAAACGTGCCGTTTTCAATGAATAAACGCACCCAAAATATTACCATTATATGGCTCTTCCCGTTACAGGAGTGTCTTTGGCATTGTGTATATGTCACTAACGTTCGCGCCAGAATCGCTACGGATAGCGTCTTGTAAACAAACACAGTGACTTCTGTATGTGATGCATTAAGTTTATATTATTAATTTTTATTTCCATTGAATCAAAATAAATTCTGGTCAGATAGCCTAGAACAAATGCAAAAAGTGGAAAAAAGTTTCGTGAAAGGAAAGGGGGAAAAAAAAAAAAGGAAAACTATAGTAGCAAGTCCAGGCGAAAGTCTATATATCACCAGGTACACATCAGAGACTGCTGCAATCATTGGATCCGATGATGATTAAAAGCCGATTATCTTAACTGGAGACTTTAATGTCAATTTTGCTTCAGAAGAAGCAAAGCCACTAATTGAATTCTTGAAACGGACACTGAATTTGACAATGAATACTGATTCTAGAGAAGGAAAAATAATATATGGAACCACGATTGATGCAGTTTTCTCACATTTTCTTGATTGACTACAATCGAGGATTTTTATATCCTACTTCAGTTACCACACACCTATTGTGTCGTTCTTGGAAAATGATGATGCAGAAAATTGAATAAAAATATTTTCATAGAATAAATGAAGTTTGAATTTTATTTGATTAAAGTTATCTCAGCAGTTAAATATAATTAGATCTATTCCTGCATTTACGGCCAACGTCGCCAAAGAAGTTTCACTTCTGTCGCGTGACTTTCCACGTTCTTTTTTTTATGATTTTTTCTCAACTGATCACTATGAAAAGTGGTAAATATATGTATTCTTTTTTAGAAAAGGTTTTTGTGCAATCCTTTTTGTTGTAGTTCAATATAATGGAAGGAACGGCGATGCTGGCGAATATTACAATTTTAACATAAAACAACTACAACAGAAAGTAATATTAACGTATTACACACCTAGATATAAATTATTTACACTATTTTAAGCATTCATTATTCAAAATTTGAAATAATATGTTACTTTTGCTGAGCGAAGATCAGCTTAGGAAAGTGTTTTCAAAAATCGACCCACACGAGAGTTACGGGGAGTTATAAATAAAAAAAAATCCTTTTTATCAGCTATTAGATCTACAGACTTAAAATTTAACAATATGTTTTTAGCACGTTTTTCACGTAGTGGAACAAAAGCGCTATTACTACTCAAATTTCGTCTTCGTTCCATATTTTGTCGTACTTTTTTCTCAGCCTATAAGCAACCAATTTACCTCGGGTTTTCGGCATTTAGTCGCATTTGTGCCCTAGATGAGCCGAATCATATTTAAATTTTCCCATAGTTTTCCCGAATTTTCCTGAATTTCGCTAGTCCGAACTTTTGTAGCTTCTGTAAAAAAAAAAAAAAAAAAAAAAAAAATTATTTGCTTTTTTATAGTGCTGATACAAATTTGTGTCATTATTTCTTTTCAGCTCAATAGTAGTACATTTAGAGGAGTGGTACAGTACTACTTTCAGTTAGTAAAAAGTTCATTAGTTGCATTATTGTAAAATACAACATGTGAAAAATGCGCTAAAATTACTTGGTCATGCCAATGATTGATACTCGTATCTTGTTTTGTTCAGTTAAGGTATGTAAAAAGCTTTTTTTTGTTACATTTGCAATTCACGTAAAATTAACTCATGAAAAACTTCTTTATCCTTCAATCTGTATTGTTTAACAATTTTTCAATTCACCCATGCGAAGAACGGGTATATCAGCTAGTCATTAATAAAATACTTTCTATTCATTCATTCAAAGTAGGAATTGACTTTAAAATTTTTTTTATATTACTTGTTTTACTAATATTAGTCAATAAGCTATGTTATTACAAATAAACTTAAAAATGTCACTTAATAAATATCAAAAATAATTAATCGGATTCAATAAATTTTTTTTTTTTCAATTTGAAGAATTGTGTAATTCGAGAAAATATTTCTGAATCTGAAATCTGATTATCCGAAAGGATAAAATTTTTTTAAAATATTGTATCACGAAATATAATTTATAATTGTTTTTATCATTGTTCATTGCTGCTAACATTGTAGAGAATTAGGCATAAAAATTTAACATATACAACTTTTGATGTGATTCTTTTAACTGCTTATTAAAGAAACTTCGATTTGAGTAATATTTACGAAAACTATAAAGGTAAAAAAAGATATATTTAGAAATATACGCGTAGAACGCAAAGAAAAAATGGAAGAAAAAGACATATCAAAAATGATTTAAACGAGAATTAACAATAACATACTATAAAAGTATAGAAATCTGACTGACATTACTCACTTAATTCTTTACAATGATACTAAGTGGAGCAAGCTGAACTTTTAAAAGAATATTGTTTTTGTCACAGTTATTGCATATTAATATCAATAAAAGCGGTAAAGATGTGTAGAGTCTACAACAAAAAAAGTGTCTGAGAAATCTCTTTTCGTATCTTATCAGAACACAACATTTCTTTGAAATTTGATTTTTTAAAATACACTCAGAATCGTAGAACTTAATAGCAACGAAAACAATGATAACAGGTTCTTTAATCATTGTTTTCTTATCAATGGTTTAGGTTTAAAAGGTTTTTGTATCAAAGACTGTAGCTTTGTTATAACTTAAAATATCCTTAAATTCTTTTTTCTTTTCTATATCTCAACAAGTAGATACTTCAAGTAATACTTCTTGTCAATACATGTTGATTTTGAAATCAAAGAAATGGGAAATTTATAAATTTTATTAAAAAGTCCTATAAATCATGAGTTTTAGACGAATAAAAGTAATCTATAAATTGTTAATCATTTTGATTTTACTCTTGACTTTTAGAAAATTTAATTTTTAACTACAATTTAAATTTTTCTTTCTTAATTTAGTACTTTCGTCTTATGAAATACCTTGCAAATTCAAAGTATTTCATTGATTTATACGTAATCCGCTGTGTTACTTATGTTTTGCATAGATAATTTTGTTTTTATAATGTATTCATATTTATTTACACATTTTTATCAATCTTTTGAAAATATTTTCAGCACCAACTATGCCATTCATAAACTTTTTCTTCCAAATGGGACTGCGGATTGGTAAATACTGCAGACCTATGATAGTTTTTATGTCATGGGCAGACACTAAATGCATGTCACCAATAAGGGAGAGTAGTTCTTAACAAAAAACTTAGCATTTATTTTAACCAGTATTATGTGGCCTGGCACCTTCAGTTACGAGAGTTACATTCGAGAGTAGAGAGTGTTTGTATGCAAAAACAAAGTTTCTACTTACATAAGCGTTGACGCCCTCTTGGGGTAACAAAGAGAACTCGTTGGGAATTCTTAACAACCTAGTATATTCCCCGGGAGCTGGTATCACTTTTTTGGTGCGACACCATATAGGTAGATACCAATTGGCACAATGTAATTTTAACGCTCAGTTTCCTTCTCAGAGGTAAACATATGAGCTCTGTGATGCAAAATTGCCCTGGGAATTTAATTCTGTCAAGAACATCCAAGCCAAATTGGCCCTTTAGGGATTTTAACATTCCACATAATCATACAACATGGACGTTGTCGATTTTTTGCATCATGAAAATCCATCGACTTGGGGCTAGGTCAGATTCGTAAGCTTGGGCGTACAATGGCAGCGCCTAACCAACTACGCCACCCAGTCGGTTTTCATTCATAAACTATTTTTCAGATAGCCCGTCTATATTTCGAATGAAAATTTTAGTAGATATTTATGTGAAACTTGACGAACAGGTATAATTTCCTGTACCAGATAAACAATTAAAAACATTTAATGCATGTTCACCAAGTAGTATTAAATTGAATTTTTTCTAAAATAAAAGGTAAAATTTTCAAAGAAGGATGAGAATAATAACTTTTCATTCAAAAACAATATGATCGCTTTATTTTTCCAAGTGGCACGTAAAAGATAAGGACTACAATCTTTGATAGGAGTGCAAATACTATTTCTAATAGAGATTTTACAGATGATGTGTCACTTTTTGAAATACTGGAGAGTTTAGTGGAAGATTTAAGTGATAACTTAAGAAATTATAAGCCCCCTGTTGTCTTAGAAATTCGTCTAAATATAGTTAGCATAGTTTTTTTTACGAGATAGAATATTTTCTGGTATCCCAAAACATTTACAGAAAAGCCTATCAAATGCATATGTCCTTGTAATTGTGGAAACTGATAGACCAGACAATTGCAACGATGGCTAATTCTTGTCAACAAATAGAGATCGCTTGCTTGTTTCTGATTAAGTTGATACTGGTGTTGTTATATCAATATATTAATATACTAATGATTTGAAAGCGTTTTCCGAATACTTTTTATGGTATGCAGAATTCGGTTTTAAACTTCGTCTTATGCTGAAAGTACAAATGGGTATTCGCTAAAGGTTAAAACTAATGATTTGCAAGCGTTTCCTGATTATTATTTATGGCATGCAGAATTCGCTATTAAACTTCGGCTTAGGCTGAAAGTACAAAAGGTATTCGTTATTGCTTATGTTTTGCTTCCTATTACTGGAGCTGATTTTATATATTAAAAGATATGGGATGATGTTGCTTGATATCAAAAATCGTCACTTAATTGAAGGTTTTACATCGTGCAATAAATATTATAATGTAAGAACTCGGGGATAAAAATTGTAATTGGGAATCCGTCATTTCACAGAATGCTTATTAAGTCTTCTAATTTAATTAATCCAGGTTTAAACGTCGAAACTAAAGGGTAATGTAAGACTCATTGCATCCTTACTAGAGGTCCATCTTTCCCGACTTAGTTGTAGATTGGCTCCTAATAATATGAAGGCTGTTCAGACTATATGAATACCGTCTAAAAGTCCTTGAACTAGCACATTTCATTTGGTATTCAAAACAACGGGCACAATGTTACGTTTCTTTTATGTAAATATTATCGAAAGTTAAACTCTTTTAGTGAAGCATATCGGTAACCAGTAGCGCACACAGGAATTTTTCAAGGGAGGGGGGCCAAGGTCGAAAGTCTACTGTTCTCATACCATGCTTCAATACGCCGCCCAACATATTCTTCCAATCTTGTCGATTTTCGGGAACAAAAAACAGTAAAAAATTAATTAATAAACGAATAATTATCATTAATTAATAAAATAGCTATTAAAACAAATACTTAATTAATTTTTACGTACTAAATACATAGAATTATAATCAATCGAAAAAAAATCAAGGGCCTTTTGGGGGGGGGGGTTCAGGACCCCCTGGACTCCCTCTTGTGTGCACCACTGTCGATAACATATGCTGACATAACAAACATTGAAGTTTTTTTTTTAAAAAAAATCAAATCATTGAAAATGTCAATGAAATAGGAGGAAATTTCAAAAACCGCACAAATGACCCATGAGTTATTTGAGTTTTCGTACATGTCTTTCAGACTTATAAAGTGCTGCCTAAGCGTTTCAAAGCTTTATTGATAACGTTTTAATAAAATTGAATTGTTTTCCTTATTTAGATAACGTTGCCTATAGCCATCTCGAAATTCGTTTGAAAGATTTAAATACAGTTTTTTATCTTTTGAATCAAAAGAGTTTGGCTCTAAAGGCTTGGAAATATGTATTTGAGATGTATATAAATTTACTTTTCTTGACTACACTATTTCTGAGAAAGGTATAGTTCCTTTAAAAGAAAAAATGAATTTTGATTACTCATACTACATACATTTATCAGAATAAAGACACACTATTCTCGACCACTATGGACTGAAATGAATTTACTAACATACGCAATTTTTTCAAGCAAAACAGTTTATTCTCTATTCTCGCTGCTCAAGACAGATATAAAGAAGTGAATTTTTGCGTCGACTTCCACAGAGTGTTGGTTAGAAGTCAGCTGTGATATGATGCTCTCTGGTTCTCTCATTCTATATGGTACCTTATTCAAAACAAATATTGAACCATTTTGCCCAACGACAAAGAACACCGTTATCATTTTGCACCAGGAGAAATGTCTTTGATGCTGGCGAACTAATTTCAACTGATGTTTGGGGACCATTCTACTAATTTTTTCAGAAGAAAAGATGAACGGTTGTATTCAAAGTAAATTTAATGAAGTTTCGTCATGGTTTCAGTGTGTAAAAGAGAAGTCGGGCGTCAAAAGGGTGCTTGAGCACATTCTTGCACATAAGACATTGTTTATTCAGTGAAAGAACTCCTCAGCAATAACAAGGAGGAATTTGGCAACAAAAGTAATCAGAACACATTATAATCGGAATTTATATCAAAAAGAAATAGCCTAAAGGTTGGTAGCATTTTAAACTTCAGAACAAAATGAAGGCAGCGGATGGGAAGGATGAACCATAGTTGAAATGGCCTAAACGTTCAAATATACAAATCCCCTGAAGTCAACTTCCTTGCAACCATTTGCACAATTAAACTATGTTGTACATATGTTAAACAGAACAGGACAGGACAGTCAACTGTAGAAAATGCAATTCCATATAAGCTTTGGATAAAAAAAAACCTGGTTGAAAAAAAAAGGGAACCCTGGTTGAAATATACGTGTCGTATAATAGTATCCACATGCTATGCTCATGTTCCGGCTCAGAAGAGAAGGAAACTGGTCTATAAGGAAATCCAAGGTTATTTTGTAGGATATGATAGAGATGAGCGCAACAGAATTTTGCTAAAGAAAGAGTATCGGATCTTTCAAATTTTATCAAAAGATGTAATCTTTCAGGAAAAGGCAACAAGTGTGATAACGGCACTGAATTTATGTTACAAGACAAGGTAACAGATTCAAATCATGGAAAGTAAGAAGAGTAAAACGTAAAAGTTAATGAAAATCTTACAAAAGATAATTAAAGGCAAGAAGACACAAATGACAGTTTAAGTCTGAGGGAGAAAATACTCGAAATCTACATCGGACAGACAGCAGAGGAACTGCTCACTTCTGCAATAACCAACACAATTTGAGAATGATATCATAGAAGCAGAGTCATGTTTAGATGAAAATAATAATCCTGAAACATATGAAAAAACCAAGGATAACACAAACTAAGAAAAAGCCATGGAAAAAAAAAGGAGTGAAAAAATTCATTAAAAGAAAATAATCATACTTGGGAGCTAACTGACCAACCAGTTTATGTTAGAGTTATACATTTCAAGTGGGTCTATAGACTCAAAAGAAATTCAGATGGTAGCAGTGTATGCCAGAGCATTGATTATTGTGAAATACATAAACCAGTAGCCAAATTAGGAACAATACAGTTAGTATAATGAATCTCAGCTGAAGAAAAGATGTACTTGACCATATTTGATGTATCAAAACCATTCCGTTATAAAAATCTGGTTTACCATACAGCTATTATTGCATTTATATACCTGGTGATGGGAAGCAGGTCAGACCTAGCAAGTATCCATAGTACACGTATCCGTAGATGGTATTGCAAGCCATTTACCTTTTTACTTTACTAATTAGGAGTCATGAATTCCCCAGGAATTTTTCTCAAGAAATCTTAGAAATAGACAACCCAAAAACGTTAGATAAACAACCTTTTATAAGACATAGTGTCGCTGCTACGACAGCTAATATTTCTTAAGCTATAAGTGAAGAATTGCGTGTAATTTCAGATTGAAATTTAAATATATATATGTAAGCTAAACATGTAAACATATCAATGAAAATATTTTTATGGTAGCTTTAGATATTTTTATTTTAGAAAAATATTTTACTAATGATAATATAATATGTGTGTGATTAATTAGTAATAGCAGGAATATTTTTATTAGATATATTTTATTTAAGTTATTTTTAGATATAAAAAAGGCATATGAATATATTAATTTATTTTTAGAATGATATAGTATTTTGCATATGTTTGAGTGTGATTTTTTGTATTCATGACAGACAATAAGTTTCGAAAAGAACACAGATAATAAATGATTATTATAATTTTATTGAACTATATTTCAGAATATTAATGCAGAAAAACTAGTTACTGATTTTTTGAAAAATAAATTGCTTAAAATTTTGGATTGATTGAAAAATTTAACCAATTCTTGAAATTACTTAAGCTGATCCACTCATTATGTGTGCATATGTATGCATCATGTGTGTATATATGTGTGCATCATGTATGTGTGCTTATACAATCAATTTATTATCATGGGATTCTCTAGATTGCAATCTTTTTGTGGAAAAGGTTTCCATTTTTTTCTTAAATTACGTCACTAGTTTGAAATATTTTTCAGATAAATATCGCTTTAGTTTTTTCTTCTCTTCATCATCATGTCTCATAAAATTTAATTAAGTCTTATGTGATCTTTTTATTAAATCTTATTAGAAGCTGCAATTGTATTTTCTAATGCGCATTTGTCCTAAGAGACACGCTCTAAGAAACCACTTACATTTCTTTGTTATAAATTTAATGAAATTGTTATTTAAGAAGTCTTATTAATAATTGTTGATATTGTTTATAACTGTGATTAACAATATTTATTTCTCTTTAATAAAAATACAGGAATTTTTTTTTACTGAACTTTTTAAAGATGTACTGCTCAAAAACTGAGGAAACTTATAAAAAAACTTTAATTTTTTCTTTTAAGAAATGAAGTAAATATATGTATAAATTATTACTTTTTTTAATTCCCTCAATTCTTAAAATGAAATTAACATACTTGTTGCACACTTTCTGAATTACCTTTATCACATGATTCTTTGACTCCTTGAACATAAAGTTTATCAATTTCCGATTGTTGTAAAATGACGTCATCAATAAGTGTTGCCATTTGTCTCTTCGTTCATTCTGTGGATACTAAACGAGGCTCATGCCCATGGCGTACATTAATAAGAGATGCTTGATGTTTTGTTTTGTTATAGAGAACAAATCTCATTGATTGATTAAAATATTTCAACGAATTGCCTGGGTAACATATATACATTTATTTCCCCTTTCTTTATTTAGGAAAAAAAGCGTACGTTTGTTAAAAATGTGATATATTGCAGGAAGTATCATGCTTGTTATTAATTTCAGAGCTGTTTTTTTTAAAATTTTGTTTAAAATTCGAATTCATAAAGTGCTGTTTATAAACAAATAGATATTTTGTATTTCAATGTTTTTCCATGACATGCATGCCATTTATAATTGCACATATCTGATTAACATGTATCGAAATCTCAACAATTATACCTCCCGAAACACATCACACAAATCGTAATTTATCAGATTATTGAATTTGTTACCCTAGAGTACATTAAACGTTATATTTGAAAAAATAATTTCAATAAAGATAGTTTCATTTTGTGATCTTAAGATTATATTTACCTAATTTCTTGAAATTGTTTTGCATGAAATTGAACACTGACATTTAAAAAAGTTACTCGATATTCCAATCAGAATTAACTTTTATTTCACGTATTATATTTACTTTCAAGGAAACGTGGCTTATTAATGTTAGTAATAGCTTATTTGATAAGAATTTGTCTTAATTACATATTTTTTCACCAAAGTTTGTGAGCTTTTAAACATTTTTAAAAACATTTCTAATGGGCTGTGGATTGGTGTTTTACCATTCAGACCTTGAACATCCTAGTTCAGCCTTTTTACATTATTCATTTATATTTTGCAGGCTGCTAATTTGATTGAGAATATTATCTTCTTTTGAAACGTTTTTTAAATAATTTTTATTGTGAGCCATTCAGAGATTAGAATTGAGAAAATTTATATCTACAAAATAAATACAAATTGAGCTGCTGAAGTATGCTTTACATGATGGAATGAATTTGTTCTTGGAATATTGATTAAAGGTTTTTTTCCTTATTTAGCAACTGTAATCAAGTTCGATAGTTTCTAATGAATTATTCTATTTATGTTAAGAGTTATAACCATTTATAATGCTAAGTGCTTCATGTAATGTTTCGATTCTTTAGCTCTACTTAAAATTTTGTACATAAAAGTGGGGAAAAAGTTATTTCATTGAAGAAATTTGCTTTGAGATTGACATTAATAAATGATTGATAGAATCCACATTAAGGTGTTAATTAAATCAAATATATATTCATTGTATAAATTGTCACCAAGTATTTATATGAATTGCAAAATGAACAAATTTGTATACATATTTGATAATTATTATTATAAATAATAATAATTTGATATTTAATTTTTTTACTGCAAAATTTATTTAGATTTTAAAATCTAATTATCATAAATATAAATTTTAATTCTACTATCAGACTTCTAAATGCTTATCTATTTTGATGATTAATCTGTTAATGAATTGTTGCTAAAAGATAATTTTGATAATTTATAGAATGAATGCAGATACTTTAAAAAATAAATGATATAAAGAAAATTTTATGATAAAAGTGTAAAAGTCTTTATCAAGAACTCTATGTAAATAAAGAAAAGCACTATTTATATGTATATTTTATATGATAAGGAAGTTGCTTGTGTAAATTACAAGAGCTAAAGTAAATGTTTATTTTGTTTTTGTCTAAGTTAGCTATCAGTAGTATTCTGGATATTGTTTATTATAAATAATAGAGTGAAGTTAAAATGTGAACGATAAGAATTTTTGTGAGAGGAGAAGAAAAGTTTTTGGTGAATGTTTAAAATGTGTTTCATTACATTGATTGATTATTCTAAGTGATAAACATTCTTAGTTACTCCTGTTTGGACTTCTATGCAAAGATAAAAGCAAAACAAATATTGTTAATTAGAAGTGATTAAAAAAGCCCCTTTTTATATAATTAGTATTTTGAAAAGAATTGATTTACATTCTTATAATTTTTAACTGTAGTATACAACGATGGTCCCCAACCTCCAGGCTGTAGACCAGTACTGGTACGTCAATCAAATGTTACTGGGCTGCTCAAGGAACTTTAAATTATTAAAATTTTTTTTACTGTGGTGTATTTCTCTCGGGTTTGTGCGACTTTCCATGGAAATCACTTTATATTCCATGTTAAATCACTTTATATTTATTTTTAGCGTAACTGTATTTTATTCTAAAAGCATATTTAAATACAATTAAATTTAAGCTATTTAAACAAAACAATCAATATCCCACTCTCATTGAGTTACGGTAAAGTTATTATATATTGATTGGTCTGTGGCGATAAGAAGGTTGGGGATCACTGGTTTACAGTACTCAGAACACAGTTTCATGTTTACCTTGGAATATGTAGCAATTCATTATTTTTTTTGCTGAAATTAAATTTATTTAATTTTTTTTTAAAAAAAGAACATTTTTCAGTTGGAAAACATAAATAATTTATTATTTTTATTCTCTAGCATAGGTTTATTCTGCACAGGTTTTCAAAATTTTTATTAAAAATTTCTTTTTAAGTTACTGAAAGAGAAATATTAGAAAAAACAGTGAAATGTATTTCATGAGACTATTCTTGATACGTTTTTATTTGGTATGATTTCTATTCCCTTGTGTCCAATATTCAAATTGTTGTTTTTTTTCGTTTTTTTTTTTTTTTTTTTTGGAAAGGATTGCATACTTTACCATTCTTCATTTAAATTTATTTTGAATATTGTTAGTTAAACAACAAATTTCTTTGCTTGTTCTTAATATTAAAATATAGTATCATGTATGCTTTTTGTGTATCATGTATGCTTTTTTGTGTATCTTGTTTGCTTTTTATAATTACTTAAGATATTTTTTAAATGGTACATTAAACATTCCTTGTTAAAAAATAAATAATATACACACCACTTTTTTCTTGTAACAAAATAATACATTTTTGTGCTACATAATGTTTTTTCCTATTTGAACATTCTAAATAAATTAAGATTTGTCAAATTCTTATCATGTTTTTTCTAATTTAAAGGTCAAGTATTTTTAAAAATATGCATAGTGAAAAAAATATGCTTTATCTTAATCTAAGAATTCTTTGTAAAGTTATTTGATACTTATTTTGTAACAGTTTCAATCATTTCTTTTAATAAAATTATGTGTTATTATTCTATTATTAAATAGAATCTTTCCCTTTTATATAAATATTTGAATGTTTGACATTGGTTTCTGATTGCTGATTACCAGTTCTTTTTAAATGACAAGAGATTAAATGTAGGTTTTACTTATTGTGTACATGAAAATAATTGGCTATGCAGTAATTAAATTAAAAAGATTTCACATTTCAGTGTTTCAGAAGCTGTGTTACAGAATGTCCTGTTTCCTTAAATTTTAAGTTATTATGAATTTGTATATATATCAGGGGTGGCCAATTACACTATTCTAGAAGTTACATTTAAGGGGAAAATATTTGAAAGAATCATTTATTTTTGATGAAAAAACAAACAAACATTGAGGAACGCAAAAATTAGTTAAGCTTTCAAAAGTTTACCGGGTACATATTTTTTCCTTTCATTGTTTTGCATGTCCTTCCCTTTTCCTGACCATTGAAAAGGAGCAATTGGCTTTGAATTTCATTTATCTCGCACCATTTCTTGGTTGTAACAGTAAAAGCCAATTGTGCATTTTAAAAAAACAATTGCTTGATATGAGATCTGGATTACCATACTTTACCAGATAGTCTTTTATATTCTGTACTGTTTTGGGAAAAGAAAAAAAAAATTACAAAGATTTCTGTTTGAAGTAAAAGTTGTCATTTGTAAAATGCAAATATAAAGATGAAGCAAAACAGGAAGAGAAATTTGGTAGAATGATAAAACAGGGTGTTAAAATTGTTTGTTTAGCATTTGTGAATTATTACTGTTTGCTTTACTCTGAGCCACCTTAGCCATAGTAGTTACTCATTTAGCACTACCCAGGAGGCACATGTGAATTAAGGATCTCATGAATGCAAGTAACATTGCCTCCCTAAGAGACTACATCTCTTATGTTCCTTTTCTTGTTTAAATTTTTAACTTTTTCTTTTGTTCCCATGTTAGTTTGTCCTGGTTTTTACTTCAAATGTTTGTTCTTTTTTATTATTTATCATTGTTCTTATGTAATACTTGAGCTGTTTTATATGTTTGGATTGATCCTTCCAATATAGCCATATGTTGCAACAACAAAATTGTTGTGTGTGCTGTTTAAAACCAGTTATCTTAAACAACATTATGAATCAGATAACTGTTTTTAAAACCAGCAATTTCCTGTTAATGGCAAGTAACAATGTTGTCTTTAAAAGTACATTTCCAAACAAAGTTATATCAATGTTTAATAAGGAGGTAAATATTACACTGGAAACTTTGTTTATTATGGCCCTCAATACTAGTTTTGCAAGATTTCTCTCTTTAGGGCAGAAAAAGAAATTTTGCAAAATAATTTCTACTTAAGACACAGAAAATGGTAATAATATTAAAATGTTTTAACTTGATTGAACAAATATCTGCAACCAAACATAATGTAGATAGGCCAATTTTTATTGTTTCTAATGACTATGTATGTTACTTGTGGTGGGACTACAATCGGAACTGCATCTGATGCCTTTACATAAATCTGTAGACATGTAAGGTAACCCTCCCTCCCTTGAATAGTTTTATTTTTTCATTGCATCATGAATCATTGAAAGAAGATGGTATCGTACTGTACTAATTTCTTATGGAAAAGAAATTTTTCTTAGAATTTTGAAGATGCTAAGTTGTGTGCGAAACAATATGAATTGACTAATAGAAATATTTTTTGGGGGTCCTTGTAGCGAAACATACAATCAGTAAGTTTATTGCTTAAGAGCATTGTAAACTTATTTCTGATTTAGAATAGCCTGTCTTCAACTTCTTTAACAAATTAAAACTATTTGAGAGAGACTTGCTTTCCAAAGCCTGCACATTTAACTGGAAATTTACCTGGTATAAAGTATACATGCCAGGTCAAGTTTTCAATGTATGTAAGCTGCACAGTTGATCAGAAGACATTATTTATAGATTTAGAGGTTTAAGAGCACTGAAGTTATCATTTGCATTTTTAGAAAACCCTTATCTTCTTGATGTTTTGAAGAATGGCTGTTCTGTCTCACTGTCAATTGCTAGAATATAGCAGTATTAAAGTTGGAGTTGCTGAACTTTCAAGAAGATGAAGGATTGAAACAGGTAAAACAAAATTGTTCAACTGTTGAGTTTAGAACAAAAGTTTCTTATCAAAAATGTGTGCCAAGGCTAATTTCAATTTTCAATATTTGATATTGTTATCAGTTTCTGTATGCAATACTTAATTCACACATGGAAACCTGACCCAGCAAGGATTTAAGCAACATTCTTCATTTGAATTTATTTTTCTGTTTTTAACTGATCAATTTCTAACTGAGCTTGTGTAAATTGCCTTAAGTCATATCAAACTTTTGGCTGTTAAGCTGTCAAGATGAATAGCATTTGTAAAGCATCTTCATGATATTATAATTTTTAAACCAGGAGAAGTCGCTCACTTGATACTAATGTTAGTGGTAACCCCAATCCTTTTTTTCTGATCATTTTCATTGTACATGAAAAAAATTGTAATTCCAGCATATAATTTAACTGAGAGAAAGTATACTTACCTACTTTTAAAAACTTTTTAATTTTTCTTTGAACATTTTAGAAAATATCCAATTTAACTGAACTAAAATGATTCAAATGTGCGTGACTTAAATAAAAGACACTAACCACAGACACTCTTCCCTTACATTACAAGAATGATATTTGCAGGCAAAACTGCCATATTTTAGGAAAGTTATTTTAATTTTATTGTCTTTAGAGGATTGATAAATAGCATGTTTTGAACTTTTTCTTGCTTGTGCTTTTTTGACTGGGCACAATGTGTCTTGTGGTTCATTCATGGCTTCATATCTTTTTTGATAGAAATCTTTAGGTGGCATTTGAAAATCTTCTTTTTGACTCAAATGTTTCACGTTCATCGCTTTTCTCAAATTTACTTTCACTATCATGATTAATATCCATTATTTCATCAGGTTCTTCTCTTGCTTGACCAATTTCTTTTTCCAAAGTTTCAACTTCATGAAATAGAGATCACAGATGCCCATTCCTTTTTTTATATTCTGTTCCTTTACCTTTATGAACCATAATGAGCCATACAACACAACAATCAAGCCATTAAGTCATTCGCAGGGAAAAAATGTAGCCTGTTCATAGCAAGTACTTTGGAACAAAAGTGGTCACACAAGGAACTCAGTCACCTCAAGTACCTTAAGATTGTATAAAACATTTGCCACTCCCAAAATAGAGGGACTGACAAGGCCATAGGTAACAATCATAGTTTCCCCAGAATTAAAGATTTCGTGAGTCTAGGGTGACTCTGTGTCCTGCGCAACCACTCTCAGGTTTTAAATTTTAAAACTTTATTAAATAGTTAAGTTAGATAAACATTTCAAAATTTATTTATTTTTGTTTTTGAATAAGTTCATAACTAGATATAAGAATAGTTACTTTTATATGTAAGTTAGTTTTAATTTACCTACATTATTTCATTCATACATTTAATTTGCATGAGATTCAGACCATTTGCCCATAAGATCTGTGCTATGGCTACCTCTGACACATTTGTATGCATATGTTTATTTGAAGGGTGTATTAATTCTCTTGTGAGTTGTGTATATTATCCTGTGTGTGGTTCAATCAATTTAACACTATCATCAATATGAAAAACTTTTTTGCTAGGAATTTGAAATGTCTTTGCAGTTTTCTGACACGGGGGTGTTTTTGTTTTGTATTGTTTTTTATATGAATATTTTGGGTTAAATTGTGACTTAAATTAAAGATTAAAGAAGCTACAGAACTTAAAATTGCACAGATCATCATTCAGTATAATATAAAAGTTTTAAAAGTTAAGTGGTACTTGTGTATTAACTCCATGACTGTGATTTATTACCTAAGATGAATTGCATGTTATAGAATAATTACCAAAGATTTTACAAGTAAAGCAATCTATTTGATACCAACCTAAGAACAATTGCTAATCTTTGTTGAAATTTGAAAAAGATCACCCATGGCAGGGGTTAATATATATATGTAGGTTAAAACAATAAAACATTAGTTTCAGGGGTTGATTTCCTCACTTGATTTGGTTTTGTAAAATTTATTACCAATGGCCACAGTGTTGCCTTATTAATATGTTAATTTGTCAAAATTGAACTACAATGTGGGACTATGAAAGATGAATCTATTTAATTAATTTTCCACATAGTGAACTTTTTTGGCATTTAGTGACTTTATTAAATAGAGGACTGACTGTAATTATAAGAACTATGGTATTTAGCAAAAAGGAATGTTACATTCAAATTTATGAACAAAACGGCAAAATTACCTGATAAAATGGGTGTTTGAAATGTTGAAGAGTATTAAGTGCATCACTTATCTTATTTGCTTATAAATCTGTTGTTAAACTGCTTAAAGCCTTTTTGGCTATTTATAATGATACTTATTTATATTCCAAGTTAGCTCTTGCAATATTTTATGTGTACGTTGAATATGAATCTTAATTATTTTTGTTTTCGTTTTCACTGAAGTTTTAAAAATATTTTTTGCAGAAATTTTCAAGCCACAATTTACCATGTAGTTAAAGATTTCAAAAATTTATTTTCAATCAACACATTAGCCATGTAAATATAAGTACTGATGTCCTTCAGTTCAGAAATCTGCTGTGAATTTCCATCATGAGCAAGACCTCCACTGTGTTTTATACTGTAGAAGTGGGAGACACAAAATTTACTATCCTGAAGCGCTATCAGAATTTAAAACCTATTGGTTCTGGAGCTCAGGGTATTGTGTGGTGAGTAGCTTCTTTTAATGTATAATTTTATGAATGAATGTAATTAATTTGTTAAATTTTATTCAGGTTTTCTTTATTGCAGTTTTTATTGATAAGTATGCACTCAGGCTTATCAAACATGTTTGATAGACAGTGTTTTAAAATAACATTTTATAAAAAGTGAAGTTGAATGAATTCTATAATAGAAACTTTTAAAAGATGTAAAAATAAAATTTTGAGTTAATATTTGATTGAGGGAATTTGAGTGGAAATCTGCAATTTAAAATGAAATATCACATTATAAAAAATTGTTTAACCCCTGAACTGCCACAAGTGTACAAATACCTTTCTCGCTCAGCTATTGCATTAACTACCCCTAGCATATATAGACACCTTTCTGAATTACAAACCTTTGCATTACACTTCTATTTATAAAACTATTTTGAGGGCTTTGGAATGCAATACTAAGACCTTGACAATTTTAACAAATGATTTAATTATTTTAGATAATTATTTATTTTCCCCTTATCTTTTCCTCAATACACCACATAGCTGCATGTGCCTGTGTAATAAACTGTGGCCCTGGGGAGCGAATTGTACAAATTTTCCTTTGCAATTAAGAGAAAGATGCTCTAAGTTCTTATAACATGACTCTTCTATTTCATAGTAGGGTATTTCCTGCTTTGTTTTGACTAACAATTCATTTTTTTTTTGTGTGTGTATTGATGTTCCTCCCATCTATTTCTTTTCATCTTAACTTAAATTTTAAAAATAAGTTGTGGGATTCCTCAACCACAAAGTAAAATGCAATAAAATTGCTTCAAGAGTGCATCATAAGTGCAAATGCTCAAATTCACATTCTGTGGAGTTCATTGCAGAAAATAGGTGTTTTAGAAATGCAATGTTAAAAACTGTAATCAACAGACTTAGAATTAGAAAAAGTGATAGGTTTGCTAACTGTTGCCTGCCTTTTTACTCGTCTCTATGATTTGAAACCTCGGGTTTCATTTTTTCTGAATTTATTGATTATAAGTTAGATTTTTATAACAACTTATTGAAAAAATATTCTTAGCTTTTTTGAAGAAGCTTAGCATCATTAAAAAAAAAAAAAAATGGTTGTCTTATTATTGAAGTTCCCGTTTTTTTAAAGAATCAGTTTTTTATTAATTTTAATGGTAATACAACACAGTACTATATATGGTTTCATAATTAGCTTTTCCTTTAAATTATTTGGGTAGATTTTTTTTTTGAATATTATGTTTGTTAATTTTATTAAATTTTTCTAAAAACAAGTTGAAAAAAATTATCTTTTATCTTTCTTTGAATTATAGATTTTTTCATTTTTAACATGTTTTAAGCATTTTAAATTGAGGAGAGTGTCTTAAAATGTTTTCCCTTAAATTATAAACTACAAATTTTTATGAATTTAAAAAAGATTTTTGTAATTTTTATTTTTTAGTGCTGCTTTTGACACAGTGACCGAACAAAATGTAGCAATTAAGAAACTCAGTCGCCCTTTTCAAAATGTTACTCATGCTAAAAGGGCTTATCGAGAATTCAAACTTATGAAATTGGTGAATCATAAAAATGTGAGTAAATCCTGTTCCAGTTTCATGTTTTATTTTTAAATATCAATATCTTCCCATTAAATTTTAAAATTTTTTTACTGTAGATAATTGGCCTTTTAAATGCATTTACACCTCAAAAAACTATGGAAGAATTTCAAGATGTGTAAGTAATTTGCTTCTTTTGTATTTTATTTAAATATTTTTGTATTTTAAAATTAATTAACAATATTTGTTATATTTTTCAAATGAACTATTTTAAGTATCCATGCATTTTTACTTTTTAAAGATCCTGTGTTCTACTTTTCTGGTTATTTATTTATTTTTATATATTCTAAAAATCAAAAGTTATGATTAATAATTCTTAGCAAGTGTCAAGATTACTAAGCAAGCTCTTTAAAATGTAAAATATCAATGTAAAGAAATGCTGTTGTTAAAAGATTGATATCTTTTTGAAAAAGAAATGAATATAATGTGAAGTGCATTGTCAAGTTTTTGCTATGATAAGTTATCTAGAAAACTTTTCTCATAACCCCAGAATCACATTACATATATGAATTGATTTATTTTGCAAATAATATCTGCTTATATTATGTAATGGAGGGTTTTGGTTGATAGATCTTTTACTTCATCTCATTCTTTAAAACTTCTAAATTACTGTTCATTATAACATTTAATAAGTGTATAGTTTTTTTTTCAAATTTCTTGTTGTTTTTAGATGTTTTATGAGTAACATTCCTTTTCAATAACTTTTTATGCTCTGGTGTTTTCAATCAAACATGTTCTTTGCAAATGAGGTGTCTTAAATGATAGAGAGAATATTAGTTTTTGTTTTATTGCATTAAAATGTCAAAAAATAAAAGAAGTATATCAAATTTTTTCTTATGTAAATTTATTTGATGTTAAATTATTGTATTTGGAACTAAATAAATTTTGTTATTTTTACAACAAAACATGCAGAAATCATTACTTAAGAAAGAAATGTCCCCTTTAATTATTTCTATGTGATATTTTTTAAACATTTTTTTCTCATGTATAACATTATACTATAAAATGCATTTGTACATCTGAAACACAGAACTTATGTATATGGTATTAAAGTACACATTATATAAAAATATATATGAAATTTGCTTAGGTATCTTGTGATGGAACTCATGGATGCAAATTTGTGCCAAGTTATACAAATGGATCTTGATCATGAAAGAATGTCCTATCTACTTTATCAAATGCTCTGTGGAATCAAGCATTTACACTCTGCTGGAATAATCCACAGAGTAAGATCTCTGATTTCATTCATTGTTGGGAAATGATTTATTAATAGATTTTTATCAATTAATTTGATTGCATTATGTGTAGTTAAGAGGTAGTTATAAATTTTTTTTTCAGATGTAAAGAAATAAAAAGTTTTTTTTATATTTAGAAAATATTAGTACTTTTTTTTAAAAAAAAAAATTGTATATTTACAAAATATTAGCGCTTTAAAAAAAAAAAAATCTAGCATTTAATTAAATATCCCCCTTTCGAAAATAATGTAATAATTTAAAGTTTTAAGGAAATCTAAATTTTTTTAATTAACAGATTATTACTTATTTGAATTAAAATTTTATTGGAATGAAATGCTAAAGCAAAATTGATTTTGCAAATCACTGTGTATATGGGATAAGTATTAATTTTTTCCCCCAACTACCTTATTTACTTGAATCTAAGCTGCTCCTGCAATTCTCTGCATGTTTTTAAGAAAAAATAAAAATTGTGTAAAAGGTTCATCTATAACCGATACTTAAAAGAAAAGCTTTTAATGTGAGAAATTATGAGTTAATAATTACTTTATTTTACCAACTTTACCAAAAAGTTTCTTTTCTTTTATTTTACCAAAAACTTTCAAATACATACGTTAACCTATAATTATTCTGTCAGTATCATGTTTCAAGAATGATACTGGCGTGAGCATTTTCTAACAAGGTGTCATCTTTCGTGCCGTCCAATGCATTTGTTATGTAACCATGCATTTTAAAAGAATGTATTATAGAAGAACGTAAAAGCATTGTTAAAGACTGTTATATATTTACATTAAAAAAATTATATTTATTTATGCTATTGATGTAATTTTGTTTCATCTGTGTCAAATTTTTAGTGATTGCTGCTTTGTTTTTGTTTTTTTCTGCATATAAAATTGCCTTCCTTTTCATGCTTGCATCATAGTGAACTCGTTTTGATGCTATTACTGATATCTTTGATGTTTAGACGATTAAAACAAAGTGCATACAAAAAAGTTTCAGTACTTTTTCGTTAGCTGGGCACAAGCAAAAAATCGCCAAATAATGTAGAATTCCACCAACTTTCTTGCAACCATAAGGGGAATGTACGTTTGGGGCCATGTGCTCTATTTTTGAACTAATTATAATTGTGCTATGTTTTGAATTTGTTCCAAACAAAGCATGTTATCCTTTTTTCTTCCATCTTAATTTTTGTTTTAAAAAATGATGAAAATTTGTTATTTAGCCAGAGAATTGAAGAAAATACTCTTTTTTTTTTTAAGAGAAAGGTATAATGGCGAGGAATGCAACATGCGATCAGAATCATGAAACTGTCTTTTTGTGACAGAGTATGTTGGGGGTGCAATCTTTCAACATGCTGCACGAAGAGCATTAACAATGGTACATGGTTCGAATAATCCAGATTGAGTTTGATTGAAACTGTTTTGTTTACAATTCATTAATATTTGTTTATAGTTGAACTTGTTAAGCTTACTTATTAATTAATATTTGTTTATAGTTGAATGTTTTTGACTTTTATTCTGTTGACTGTTTTGTCATTTGCTTTGCTTGGTGATTTGGCTCGCATTTGGTTCACAATTGGCGACACTTGCACCCAGTTAATGGAAAAGTACCAAAGTTTCCTAAATACAAACAGCCAATGATATTCAGGATAGACTTGAGTACTGAAAATGAACTGTGGAATGAGAAAAGCGTCATTGATGTAAGTGGCTAGATTAGACGGTTACATTTTACCTTTCGAAAGTGGGGAAACTCAATTTCCCTCATCCAGAAATGTTTTGCCTTCGATTCTAAGCCACACCCAGTTTTCAGTTGCAGTAACACTGGAAAAATCACGGGGCTTAGATTCGTGTAAATACGGTAATTAAAACTTTTCAAATTTAATTCCTTCAAAATATTGTTGTATAATTTTCATATTGAATTTCATTTATAATTTCTTTGAATTCTATTTTTACTTTTGTATTTTATTGTAATAATGAAATAAGAATATTTTTATTTAAATATGACAAAAAATTTGTTTTTAAAAAACTGTTGTAATAAAGACAGTTTAATTTAATAAACTTTTCTTCATTCATTTTAGGATTTGAAACCAAGTAATATTGTTGTGAAAGCTGATTGCACTCTTAAAATCTTAGATTTTGGATTAGCTCGAACAGCAGGGACCAGTTTCATGATGACACCATATGTTGTGACCAGATATTACAGAGCTCCTGAAGTCATTTTGGGAATGGGTTATAAGGAAAATGGTAATTTTCTTTGATGCAAGCTTCTGTTTTAAAAATGTTTAGTTAGGCTATATTATTTTTATTATGCATATTTAATACCTAAACATATTATTTATCCAATTTAAATAAAATATTTGTACTCTCTGCAGCCTAAATCAATACTTTCCCTATTTTTTGGAATCAATTCATTGAGCCCCTTTTTTCTTCCATGAAGAGGAGAAATGCTTTTCATTTGCAGAATATATTGTTTTTTAAATTACTATGATTTATGTAAAGAGAGGTAATTACATGTTTACAAAAAATTTCCAACCAATTTACGGACTAATGTTGGTCTATCTTGAGGTCTTTAGATAAATGTATACTTTTGAATGAGTTTTAAGATACTTGTCAGTGTTTCACTTTTGGTTGTACATGCTTAGTTTTAAATTTTTCTGGTTTATTGTGAATTAATATCGATATGTTGGAAACCTTAGAATGTGAAGTCATTAAAAAATTAGCAAGCCTTTTTTAAATAAAATTTTTAATAAAGCAGTAAAACTGAATTTTCCACTCCATCATGTTTCATTTAACAAAAAAGAAAAAAAGACAGAATTCAACTTAGTGTGTCATTGATAAAATCTAATTTGATCTAAATTTTGTCTAAGAAATAGATAACTAAAGCAAATAATAATTAATTAACTTTAAATGTTTTAAAAATTTAAATTATTAAAATTAAAATAAATGATTTTTAGTTTTGAGATTGTTTATTTTAGCATCTTTTAAGATTTAACATGTTACCTTAAATTGATATTTTATACTTTAAAATTGCATTTCATGAAATACATTTCCCTTTTTTAAAATAAGTTAAAGAATTATATTTCAGAAAATCAAGTTTTTTTTATTCAACGTAACAACATTGATTGAGTTATATGTATTTATCTAGATTCAAAATGTAAACATATTCTTTAAATGATTATGTTAATAAAGATTTGTAATTAAATATATATTTTATTTCAGTGGATATCTGGTCAGTGGGCTGTATAATGGGAGAAATGATAAGAGGCACTGTTTTATTTCCTGGAACTGATCGTATCCTTTCATATGTGTTCTTCTGTCCAAAATTAATTTATGTTTATTTTTGAATATAATTTTTCAAAAATGTTGTGCACACACAAATATGTATTACTTGCATAATCTATTTTTATATTTTGTTTTCTTTCTGTGTGCTTTCAGTTATGTTTTATTTAGTATTTTTGTAAATAATTTAATGCTGACCATTTTTTCAATAGCGTAATACCAACTGAACTTATGCTTGTTTTAATGATCTTTTATATTTATTTATATTTGTTTTATAATAATTAACATTTTAGTGTATTAAATTTTATTTTGAATTCCTTTGGTAAGTGTTTTTCTATTTGATTTTTCCTTAACAGTTCTGTTTAGATATCGATCAATGGAATAAAATAATTGAGCAACTTGGAACTCCCTCACAAGAATTCATGAAAAGGTTGCAACCAACTGTTCGCAATTATGTTGAAAACAGGCCTAAATATGCTGGTTACACATTTGAAAGACTTTTTCCAGATGTTCTTTTTCCTGCTGACAGTTCAGAGCACAGTCGATTAAAAGGCAAGTACTTATGTGTTTTAGATTTTGCTTTTATTTCTTTGGATATAGGGTATTAAATGTATCAGTGATGCATATTTAACCTGCAAAAACACACACACAGCTTTTTAAATTATGCAATGTATGTAAGAAAATTTTAATGAATATTCCCTAATATGCATTTGGAATAAATTGAAATGTTTTTATAAAGTTGGGAATTTTCAATGACCTGCTTTTTTATATTGCACAGAATATTTCTGTTTCAGTAAATTACTATAGACATCTAGTTAGTGTATGAAATTCTTTAGGCCTCATGAAGCTGTGATTGATTATTGTTTTGCAGGATGCAAGTCTGCAATATATCTAGTTTAAATGATTTCTACTTTTTTGAAATTGCATTATTTTCCAGATTTTGGTTATATTAAGTGTTATATTAAGGGTTTCAAAATAATTAGATGCATATTACTTTTTAAATTAGTTTAATCACAATATTCATGGCACAGTACAACACACTTATATCTACAGATTAATTATATTACATTCTAATAGTTGGCAGGGCATTTATATACTGAATGCTTCCATTCAGTTACAGTTATTAGTCTTTAACTGGTTGCAGTTAAATACACTACATTAAGAAATTTCTTATATGTGATTATTTTCAAAATAGAGTAAGTTCATAATTGTTTCTGAGAAAATAAATTTTTCAGATTATCTTAATTTTTTTTTGGCATTAATTATGTTGTCGTGATTATGTTAGAAATTTGCAATTTTTTTTATTTGTTATATTTATATATAGCTGTTCAGTCTGTGACTCATTTTGTCTGCAGCACTGTATTTGGAATCATTTGTTATCTTTCACTAATGTATTGTAGTTTATTTCTTCTGAGACAGTTTGTTCGTAGATTTATCATGATAATAAATGTCAATTGAAGTATTGCCATAGTTTTATTCTCTTAGGATTATAGCAAAATCACAGGGCTTAAATAAACATTTGTTAAATCAATTACAATTATTTATGTGTATTCTTAAAATTAATTATGCATATTCATGTTCTATTTTAATTATAGCAAGTCAAGCACGGGACTTGTTATCAAAGATGCTTGTGATTGATCCTGAAAGGAGAATATCTGTAGAGGAAGCTTTGTTGCATCCTTATATCAATGTTTGGTATGAAGAAAGTGAAGTGAATGCTGTAAGTATAAAATTATAACATTGAAAAGAATTTGTTTCCCTTTTTAATATTTAATTACAATGTTTTTGAAAACTTTTTATTAAAAAATGTTATTTATTTTAAGATTGACATTTATAATTTTTTTTACCAGTTGGATCATTTTAGAAAATTTTCTTAGTTACTCCTGGAAAGAATATAAATTTCAAAGGGGGGGGGGTAATTCCCCCCCTGTAGTATAAGTTATTCTCCAAGAGTGTTTTTTATTACAAAAATGGAATTTTAAAAATTGTAATATGTAATTCTAATTCTCAATTTTTTAAAATTTTCTTGTGTATAAATTTTATTCTCCTTGTGTATCTATGTCTTTTTTCTGAAATAATTTAGTAATTTAATACATATTTCATCCCTGTGTATAAATACTCTTTGTAACATTTCGTAACACTAACCAAACTGCTAACATCACCTGGTGTGTGGT
Organism: Trichonephila clavata; assembly: GCA_019973975.1. NCBI lineage: Eukaryota > Metazoa > Arthropoda > Arachnida > Araneae > Nephilidae > Trichonephila > Trichonephila clavata. The sequence goes on from BMAO01001920.1 coordinate 33,819, forward strand.
ATGGTTAAGATGTGTGTTCCATCCTCAGTCTTCTTGTTGTACGTGTGTGTGCATGTTTGTGTAATATCCTTTTCATGTAGTTATTCTGATTCCTGTGATGTGATGTGTCCATGTGCTGTCCACCCAAAATTAAAAGGGTTCTTATCCTACCTGGATGAGAGTATCTTCGTTCAAATACTCCAAAATACATTGCACTCATGCACGCAAGATGTTACATCATCTTTTTAATAATTACAGTTTAAAGAGCTAAAAAAACCCTGTTTTTCTTTAGAATTTTGTAATTTTTCATGGGCATTTTAAATTTGTGTTTTATTGCTTAAATTGCTTTCTGATTTTTCTATTCTAAATAAATTTTTCTTTGTTTTTCATTTTCTGTATAATTATTTCATAGAACTATAAGGAAGAAATCTTTTCGAAAGGCTTTTTGTGTACATTGAATCATAATTTCTTTCTTTTTTTAATATTTCAAAAAATAAATAAACAAATACTAAATTTTATATGTGCACCCAACTTTTTTTTACATAGTAGATACGTTCTTGAGAAAACCTTGCAAAAAAATCATGGAAAAAATATATGCAGCGATGCAAATTTGGGGATATGTTCCACACATCTTTAAAAAACTGTTTAAGATAAAAAAAATCGGTAAATATTTTCCCTTTAAAACCCTGCAAAAACAGTAATGAAACTCTTTTACTTATTTAGAAAACGAAAACAATTCATTTTTATTTCAGAAATATTTAAAATTAGTGTACAGTGAAAGTTCAGTCTGTCAGTACATATAACATATAAAAGTGAGAATTGAAATAAGGAATAAAACTACTGACTAACAACTAGTCATTGCTACTTGATAACAATCATGCATGTATATTGTGAATTGGATCAAAAATGCTATCATCAGTAGATGTGTTAGATATTTCTAGCACAACTGTTGATTATGATTCCAATGAAGAACTTTGTTCTTTATCAATGACCTCAGTTGTTTTTTGTTACAGAATCTGTTATTATTAGCTGTTTTTTGGTTTCTCAAGTTGCTTTTATAATTCTTGATATCCTGCTACAAAAAACATAATATTACGTTGAAATTATAATGTACACTCTATGTCAGAATCATAAGTAAGAAAATGTTGTTTCATACTTGAAGCAAATTTCAAGTCCTTAATTAAATCAGATGTAAATAGCTGAACTTCACCTTCATCATTATCATAAACTGTCATAAATATCGCTCAAATCATTCTCATCCAAAGGGTGTGATCCCCAGATTTTTTGAGATTCATGCTAGAACTAAAAATTTGTCTGAAAAAGAATCATTAAATTTGTGTACCCTGTTATTTCAAAATCGTGTAAAAAAATAGTAGGTGTATTAGGAATTGTGCTGAAAATTTTTAATCCTGTTTACTTTTTTGTAAGTATATAATATAATAAGCATTGCAGCGACTTAATTAAAAAATTTTTTTCCAAAGTTATATACTGAATTAATGATATTTCACTTTTCTTTAGCATATTAGTGTGGATAAAAAATGCATGTCCTGAAAATTTTAATATACAGAGTTTTATAGTTTTATGAAAAATGTTACATGAATAAATTCTTCTAAATTATGATTATAATAATTAAAACATTTGTATCTGCTTAGGAGTAATAAGAGAAATTAATGCACAAATAGTTATTGTTTGAGTGGAAAGTGCTAAATAATATAGCATTTGTTAATCTTTAAAAAATTATAGATTGGTCAATTTTTGCTTAATATATTTTTGATATTTTGTGATTTAAAAAAAAAATATTAATTATCATATAAAACAATTTTTGTCTTTTTATTTCATAAACAATTTTCACCATTATAACCAAATACTTAAAATAAAATAGCCATGGGGAAAAGTGTGGTTTATTTTTTGATATTGATCATTATTATTATAAAAGCTATAATGATATCTTTAAGCAATAGTTTATATTTAATATTTTATGAAAATGCAACTTTTATACTTGCAAAATTATTGTGTTCTTGCTGATTAAAAATTTCTTTGGTTCTTAGAATTTGTTGAAATATTTTAAATATTAATAGGAGAATATTAATTGTTAATGTTTAATTTTTGTAATTTATAGCCAGCACCTGGGCCATATGATCATTCTGTTGATGAAAGGGAACATACTGTTGAGCAGTGGAAAGGTATTTTATTTTTAACTGTGTTTTATTTTATATTTTATTATGTTTAATAACATGGAATTTTAATTTTATTAATTATTAGTTTTTCTCCTTGTATTAAATTGCACACAATTGTAACTATAAATACTTACACTTAGTAAATACTGTTCAAAATTTTTTTCATCATAAATAATATGTTATTTTAAAGTTCTGCATCACTAATAAAAATGTTGAAAATTTTTTCTGATTTAAATATTGTGGTTAATGATTAAGAAGCAAAAAGTGTGTGTTTATGAATAGTTTTGTTTATAATTTCAAATAAATTTTAAGTACCATTTAAAATTTTGAAGTTAGTAAAAAAAAATGATCATGACAGAAGCAGAGTTAAAAAACCAATTTGATCCTAGCTTAGGTTGGATAGTCTGGTATTAACCTGCAGATTTTTTTAATAGGGATTTTGTGCAATTGTTATAGGTAACATCATTGGTGAATATGGGCTTAGTGGCAGTATCACAAAATAACTTTTGATAAAAAAGATAGCAAAATTACTTTTGATCACATGTATATCAAATGAACAAAAGTTCCTCATTATTGTTCCTTGTTGGGAAGGTTTTTTTCACATGTATGAAACTTAAATAAGACACATTCCAGTTTTATTCAAAGATGTAAATCTAGTGGAAGCATCATTGATTGAGTATGATCTAGTCACCAAAAGTGTTCATCAGCAAAAGAAGGCAAGGTTTCAAAGAGGATTTCTTTCAAAAACTGAAGCTGAATTTGTGTAAACTACTTTATGAATGGGATGAATCATGAGAATTGAGGTGTTCATTAATTGAGTGCAGCACGAATTATTCAATGTTAAATTGCATGAGAAATTTTCAAATAGGAAATTTTAGCTGTCAAAAATGTAAATATAGAGAACATATAGAATCAAAAATACACCTTCGGTCTTTTCAACAATGCAATAAATAATTTTCCCAATGGGCTGGATTTTTCAGTTCCTACTAATTTAGCTCACACTCTGTTTTTTTTCAATCGTTAATAAAATACTTTCTATTCATCCAACCAAGTTCAAATAAAATTTTTAAACTTGTAGTGGATGACACTTGATGTTAATACAGTTTTTCAAATATTAATTCATTATTTAAATTTTGTTTTTTAATTTTAAATTTATTTTTGTTATTTCCATTGTAGTTACAATTAGCTGCAACAAATGGTGCCAGGACACTTTTCTAACAAAGGAATTGGCCTTAATTTTTTTTTATATATTACTTGTTTATCACTTAACATTGGGAGGAAAGATGATACCAAAATGCTTTTTACATCAGTTAAACACCTGTAACCATATATAATCAAATCATTATTAATCAATGATGATTTGATTATGTAGGGTTACAAAAACAGTGCTGGAAAATTACAAATTATTGAAGAGATTTTGACTTGGACAAAATACTTAAAGGTACTAATAAAAGAAATTCTATCAAGTGCGCACTAGATTTGCCATTCAGTTGCGATTCATCTTTAATGATAATTTTGCACTGTGCTACAACCTGAATATCAAGAGGAAATAAGTCAAAAGTAATAGTATCAAATTGATTGACCAACTCAGTCACTGGATTAAAAAAAATTATGAAATTTAAGTATAATTTCTATGAATATATATTATTTCATAGAAAATTATATAATTGATATATATTTATATTATTATAAAATATAATATAATGCAAATTAAATATTTATAATTTAAAAGTTATAACCTATGAGTGATTACATTTGGATTGCACTCTTTTTAGATCAATGGGTTCATTTCATGTGATGCAAGGTCACATAGAAAATGCAATCAGGTTTTTCTCACAAATCAGTTTGTGTCTTTCTCCAGCCAGTTTACACTGTGAATTGAAAAACTCTAAAAAGAATAACAAATTTTCTAATAACTTTAACATGCATGAAAATTATTAGAAAAAAAAATATAAAACTGTAATAAGAATCTTAATCTTAACATGCTGTTATTCAGTTTCAAAATTGTAAATTGAATTTTTTATAAGTATACACTGAGAAACACAGAAGTGTCAATTTTAGCGACAGTGGAAAAATACATTGCATTTTTTATAGAACTGTTATGAATTGAATCCATTGTAAAATTCATTGAATTTATTTCATTTCATTAAGTCCTTTCATAGCATGTAACATTTTTATTAAAGAATATTTTACAATTTATATATTCGTGCATTGGTAATTATTGAATGCTGTTCTCTTAGAATTGATATACCATGAAGTTTTGGAATATGAGCAGACTCACAATACTTTAGGATTAGGCCGTCCACTGACTGCTCACCATAATTCGCAGGCTGGTAAAGTTCTATTTAAATCTTTGAACTTTGTTTTTTCCCCTCTCCTAATGTAGGACTTAAGGATTTTTTTTTTATTATATTGATATTTTTTTTAAAAAAAGGCAATACTTACTATACATACTTATTAAAAGATTTATAAAAAAAATTTTTTTTATATAAAATATTGAACTTTTTAATTTTAGCTTTTAAATATGTATTATGTTCAAGCAAATTTAAATGTATCAGTTCATGTTCAGCAGTAGTATTTTTAGTATTTAGGGCATTCAAGGTATTTAAGGATGAAGAAAAATTTGTTAGAAATCAAAATTTTTGTCTCTAAGATAAAGAAATTTAGTTTTTCATTTTTTTTTTTTGTAAGTATAAGCAAATGAAGTAAAGGAATATGAAAATAATTATAATGAAGAATATAACTAAAGATGATAATTTTGCTTCTCTAATTTCCTTTATGATTCCTTTTTTATTGAAACATTAGGATGATATATCTGTTTTTTATTTGCATACTGAGGAATAAAAATGATAGATGGGTATTAAGGAAATTAATTATGCCAATATTGATTGAATTTCTATCTTAAATAAAGTTAACTGTTTAAAATATTATTATATTTCTTGTGTGTTTCCCCCCCCCCTCTTTTTTTGTAGAATTGGCAAGGAGTTGTTTAGTAATGTTATTCAGTATTCTTAAAGAGTGCAAAATTTTATGTTTGAAATATATCCTGATTTTTTGTTTTAAATAGTTAAAGAATAAAACAAAAATGAATTTTATTGCTGATTACAATTTTCTAAATGTTGCTATAATACTTTGTTCCAGTTTATTGTTGAAGGTTGTTATTAATGTAATGAAATCATGCTTAATAAAGAAAAACAACATTTTTTAATATAAAAAAATATGATCATTTGTAAAAAGGCCAAAAACCGTGTAAATTCAAGAATTTCATCATTATAATTAATTTATACTATTCATATGTTGTTATTACATAGATTTCTTGATGTTTATTGAAAGTAAAATATATTTTGGTTTTATTCTTTTTTCGAAGATGGTGCAATAGAGGAAGACTGTTCAGAAGATGTTTCTGATCAAGCCTCCAATGGTCCCGCAATTTCATACAGTCATCGTAGATAGACATACATATTCTCTCCTTTGTCTTAGTCTTTGACTGCCACACCCACCGTATGTAGGGTTCTGTACAAACTAGTCGACAGTGGACAATGTGTTCCGTCTTTGATCCTGCCAAAACGTCGGCCGTTTACTAAGACGGACGTTCAGTTTCCCACTTTCCAGTCATTTAGCAAAGACTTAAATTCTTTACTGGAAGACAACAAACAATTTAAAAGAAGTGAATTTTCAAAGCTTAGTAGGTCCCACAAGCAATGAAAATATTTCGCTATTAGTGTAGTCCCTCTAATGTATTGCATAAAAGCAAGGATTCCTGGAACATATAACTACAATCCTTATTACTTTAATCTCAGGAGATTTGTATACTAATTGCGAAATATGGTTGTGCTTCCTTGATTATGGGACTTAGTGAGGTTTCGTAAAAGTCACGAGAGATTAAATTGGACTGTAACTTGCTTCATATTTGTATTTTTTCTTTTTTTTAAAAAGAAAAACAAACTTGTTTGCAATGCAATATATGTGGCATGTTCATAATGAAAAAAATATTTATTTTTGTTGCGTTTTTATTGATATGAATTTCAGTTAAAAATTGTATATGCCTGTAAAGTTAAGATTGGCCAGGCTTATGTATATTTATATTTAAAAAAATTGAGTGTTTCAAAAGCTATCTTTGATTGAAGACTATATTTCATGTATATCAGTTGTTCATATTATTGAAATTTCACATATTTTGATTATATTTTTTATTTTTAAGATCAAAATTTGAGTTTATAATCTATTAATATATTTTGTTAAAAATTCTTTTATGATTCAAAATAAAGTTGTTGAGAAATCTTTTAAAAAACTATAATTGAACTTAAAAGTTCATTCTCTGTAGTGTTGTATTTATAGAGGTTAGTAATCATAAACTGCCAAAAAAAACAACTTAATTCTATAACAGTGATTTGTAATATATTTATAAATGATTCAATTATATTTCTATTCTTTTTAAAAGCTATGTGAAGCAGAATTGCCAAAATTTTACTGAAATAATTCTAAAATTTAAATATTAACACAATAAAAGTATAAATAATAGATTTAACTTTTTAAAATCAAAAATGAAATTATGATCTTGCATATTTACATGTACTGAATCATGCTGTTTTATAATTAATAAAATGTATGCTTTTCCATCCATGCATTGCATACTGCTTTCATTTTTTGGAAAGATAGATTAAAAGAAATGAAACACATAAGAAAATAACGTTGATGTTACAATCAATATTTATCCACCAGAATTTAATATAATATATAAAGTCTTGATCACAGGACTGGTGTGTATTGGTCTCCTGAGATGAATACACACTTTAAAAATAAAATGTCCATCAAAAAATTAATCTAAAATAGTATGGTATTAAATAGTAGCTCAAAATTATTTGTTTTGTCTAAGGTAATTGTTAAGAATCTATTTTAAAAAAGGAAATTTTCTTGATTGGTGGTTTTCTTAGAAGTATTAATGTTTTGTCATGATAAATTGAATACTAAATATGTTCTATATCCAGCAATATGCTTGTTTTTTCTTTGCTCATGAATGTACATAATAAATTGATTTTAGAGCAACTAATAATTAAAAATTAAAAGCTAATATATAATAAGTTATTTAAAAATTTATTTTGTTTTAAAAGTAAATTTGCAAATTAAATATTAGTGTGATTTTTTTTAAAAAAAAGTATTTGTTTATGAAATGCAACTGTATAATCCGATGAAAACAATTATTCCAAATCTTGAAAAAAGTAAATTTTTTAAAATAACATTAAAACGAGTCTCCTGTTTTTTATTTGGTTAAAATAATTGTTTCTGAAATAAAATAAATGGAAGTGGTTATTTCACAATTTTGTAAAATGTTAATTTTTCTTGTACATGTTTTGTGTTCCAATTATATTAAAAATTGTATAAGAAAACCTAGATTTATTAAATTATTTTACATGCAGTTCAAGAATAATTTTTTTAATGTTGCTATTAGGGAATGAATTTTGGAATATAAGATATGGATGCAATGTATAAAATTATGTGAATGAAAATGTTTTAAGAGAAATTTATATATAAAAGCAATCGCTTTTGAATAAACCAAAATGCTTGGGTTACAGGTATTAAAAGTCTGAAGTGTTTAATTTTCAAGAATTATTTTTAAAGTAATACTCATAAAAATTCATTCCCTAATTATAATTAAAGAGTATCTCAACTCTTTTTGTAATTTAAAATTGCTCAACTTTTATTTTTATATTTGTGAGTTTTTTAGTGCATTTCAAGTTCATAGATGTGGTATTTTGTGAGAACTGATAAGAGCCCAACACTTAAATCTTCCATTAGTACCTGGCATTGATACTATTAAATGGTGTGGGTGTGTTATTTGTACATGCAGTAGTTCTCTCTTAAAATAGATTCTCTAAAATGAATGACTGCAGGATTCAGTCATTATATGAAAATATGCATTGAATTTGTTTGGTTTTGATGACTATAGCTCTTTTGATGTGTTGCAGTTTTTTAATATGTCGAATGTTGTTGGAGAGGAGTGAATTATTGTTTTTTAAAAAGGCATTTAACCTTTATACATTGCATTATTTATTGACCTATCTATAAATTTATATTTAAAACTTGGCAAAATCCATTTTTTATATTAATTGAAGAAACGAGAACTTTCAATTCTTTATTCCATTTAGAAATACTGATATAAATTTAAGGTTTTTATTATCTTCTAGAATTTTATGCATAATACACAATAATGAATTAACAGAGTGGAAGTACATATATGTATACAAATAGAAATAGAATCTAAATTTTTAAATTAAATTGTTTGAAAATTTTGTAGTGCAGTTCCTGTTCTATAGTTTTGTTTTAGAATTTTGGGAGTCAAATTCTTTAATCTAGAAAATTATTTATAAAATATGGCTGTTGAGCATATTATCAAGGTAACTTTTGTTTTTAGTATTTTCCTACAAATTTGCACAGTTTTAAACATGAATGTTTTTTTTAAGATATTTCAGTTATGTATTTAAGTCTTCTGTTATTACAGTTATAAAATAAGCTTTTTAATTATTCAAATGCATTGTCTTAAATTTAGCATCCATATTATTTTCTTAATTTTTACTGCATTAATATTTATAAATTGCTTTTACTTGCATATGTTATGCGAATAATTTCTGTTTTGTGATGTATTGAAAAATCATTTTATGAATTGACAGAAAAATATAAAAGTATCTTGCAGAAAATACAGACATTTATATTTTGGCAGCTCAGTTGTATATCATCTGGCATGAATTACATTTTTTTAAATTGCTGCAACAAAACTGTTATTTCCATACAGTGAAAATTAAAATTATTATTAAAAATGTCTGTTTTAACTTTCTTCATACAAAACTGCACTTCTTTCAAATTGGAATAGTTTGTTTTGCAAGGAAAAATACAGGAGATATGTCTTTAAAAGCAAATCTGATTCCAGATAATTTGATGCTCATCCACAAAAATTTAAACAAGAAATAGTAGGTTGAAATCTTGATATAAATTAAATTTGTCAATCAAGAATGGTGAATAATGTATTCATATTGAATACTATTTAATAGAATTAGATTTATAAAACATCCCATCTTAATGATAATCACTAATAGAATTGTAGTATCAAAGTAAGATATACAGGAATGTTAAAAAGGGAAACTGATTTAAAAAATACTAATTTGTGATAGTGAATCTATCCAAGCATCACTATTTATAAAACATTCACTTTAAGTAATTATGGATACAAAAAGAGCAATTCAAATTAGTTCTAAAATTTTGGGAATTTTTTATATGCACAATCCGAATAAAATGTTTAACAAAAGTACTTTTTAAAAATTAAATCACAATATCTCACACCTTTTAGTTGTGAGCTATAAGTATAGACTTCACACCATTTAGTCTTCATTACTATTTAATTTTCACACAGAATATTACACCATACATATATAAGCACAATAAAATATTTTACAATATATAAAAGGAAGAAAGACTAGATATGCAATAAACAACAAATGCAAACAGTAATATTTATCATATATACATATATCTTATTCTGTAGTTCAATTTAGAAATGATAGATAAAAGAAGTTTCAATATACATAATGAATTATACTAATTTCATTTAGAAACTAATTTAAACTAACTACCAATAAAAAAAAGGAGTAAATGCATAATCATGCATTAGTTGAAATTAATATGTACTGAAATTTACAAATTAAAAATATTTAATTATATGCAAATTCAAACAGTAACACATATATATTGAGTTCAATTCACGGTAATTATAAACATTAAATATAAATAATTAGAATATTGATTTTTTGAGGACATAAATTATATGTTAAATAAATATTACATTACAGTTATACATTAAGCTATTAAGAGTGATCACAAAATTTTGTGCCACAGTAATGCAGATATATATTGGGCCTATTTTACCTGTCTAACTTTTATTTACGGAAACATGCTGTTAAAGGTATTTAAAGTATAGACCGATTCAGCTTTGTTATCAAGACATATTTATGACCACATATTTATTCAAAAATTTTCATTAATTGCAATAAGAAATTTATTTAATTCCTTTGAACACTGGTATATATTTGGATAACGGGTAATGGAACATTTATTCAACTTATGATCTAAGTATACACAAAATCTAGTTTGGGGAATTATTTCTTCATAACTTAATTTTTATAAATTTCATAGCCTATCATATTGAAACATTTATATCATTATTTAAGATGCAAATAATTACATTTGACAATGTTAGCTAGGAGGCTTAGAGTAAGCGTGCTCGCCTTGTAAGCCCAAGGTTGTGGGTTAGATACCTGCTGGAGTTGATAGATTTTCTAGATGCAAAAGTTATAGGCACACATCATATGATTATGTGGTATGTAAAAGATTCCCTGGGTATCAATTTGGTTCTGGTACTCTTGGCAATATTTAGCATCCAACTAGAGCTTGAATTGAAAATAATTAAAGTGTCAAAAACCTGGGAGCTAAAGCTGCCACTAGATGGTGTCACTGCTAAAAAGACACTTTCACACGGGGGTTTGCGCGCCAAAATGTAGCCCATTTGGAGGAGAAAAAAAATTAGAATGTTGATTTATTTCTTCTGACAAATGTCCTTCAGAATGCTAACTCTTTTGTTTTTCAGAAAGTGAATACTTATGACTAATTATTTAAATCAAGAGTTGCTTTAAAAAGCAGTATAAGTGGAGTAAAAAAAGGCAAATTGAAACAAAATATATGAACATTTGCTTTGTAAAAAATTAAATTAATTTGAAACATTTAATTAAAATGGAATCTTTTTCCTTTTGATTTAAATGTTTTAAAAAAGAATATATAATGTTAAAATATCACAGAATTGTTTTTTACAATAAATAAAAAAATATTTGTTAAAATTAACATCAACAATAATGCATAAACATTTGACAAATACTTGTGCAATATAAAAAAAAATATTTAACATCTAAATTATACATTTAATTGAAATAAACATAACATTGTTTTACTTATTTGTTTAATAATACTTAAATTTTGATATGTACTTGAAAAAATTAGATGATTTATTTTCTTTGCTTTGAAGCATATCTTCAATTGCTTTTGCATGATCTTTTGCAAACCAATATGATTCAACCCAATCTTCTTGCATCCATCTGGCGTAAAGAGAAGAGAATCAATTTAATGAAATACTTATAACTTTAGAGTAATATGAAAAACATTTTGCATGTATTTTTAAACAAATTCCACAATATTCAGTAATTTTACCACAAATCTTTGGCAGTTTTATTTAGAGTTATTGTGCTTATTAAAAAGATGACCAGCTATTACAAATAGTTTGTGGGAAAGTTTATGCCAAATAAATAACATTCAATGCACAAAGATCAAGTATGTGAAATGGAAGAGGAGAAAAAAACTTTGTGCTTAGTGTGTGTTTCTAACTTAGAGCAATTTTTACTATAGTTGTTTTAAACTGCCGTGCTGGTAAGAACAGGATCTGTTCTTAGACTAGAAATTCTGGTACATTTGATTAAAAGAGAACATGTCTTTAAAAAATTCCAAAATATTAGCTAAATTTACTTTATATTATACCATTTTTACTGCTACATATTAAAACAATTTTGCTAGTGTGGCATCATTTGTTGTTCATTCAAAAAATGTGAAAGAAAATATTTTATGGTTTTGGTAGCCTTCATTTTCATGTTTACATTAATTTTAGATTGGAATAGTACAATCAAAACAAATGTTTTAAAGAGAATTGATATTTAAATAATTACTTGATTTCAAGATTACTTAGCTTACTTTTAATAATAAATATTTTTATCATTAGCTGAGAAGTATAATATAGATTTATCAGATTCTTTCCAATTTTTGCATTAAAAAATAAGTAAAGCTAAAACTTTATTAAATCATTATGCTATAATTCTCATATCATAACAGTATTTTAATGCTTATGACTAGAATGAAAATCTATACTCATAAGGAGAAAAATTAAAGCATAAAAAAAAAAATGCAGTAAGATAAAATATATTTATTTGTTTTGCGCTCTAAGAAAAGGTTTAAAATTGTTAATTCTGAAAAAGGGGCATAAAATTTTTGGGCCTATTTTTAAAATCCTAATACATAAAATTACTTTCTCTTTCTTACTGTCTTTGAAATAATAAGAGGAAAGCAATGTTCAATATGATGCTAATTAGTGCTCATCGATTTCAAAAGAAAATTACGCTTTAACTAAAAAATTATTTTAATTTAGGATTAGCTTTGAGAGTAAGTTCTTATGATGCTAAAATTGGTTTTAAAAAGCTAAAAACCAGCATATTCATGTCATTGTGTACTTGAATCTATATTTACTCATGCAAGAAGAACTTAACTCACAAATACGTGTTGACTAAAATGTAAAGAACAATCCCCTGCAGATTTCTTCATACATGAAAAACTTTCAGCTGACAAAAATTTGTAAAACTCAATGCCATAGCATTAAATATTTTCTTCACACTGTGATTTAATTTTAAGTCAATAAGTTCAAGCAGTAGCTTCTCTGGTGTTGTATCAATACCAGCAGTAATGGGATAGAGCAATTTTGTTAAAATCCTGAAATCTTCGTGACCTTGTACCCCAAACCCTGCAGATGATTTCTTTAGTAGAAACACTTTCAAGTACTTTATTTTCCTAATAGTTAAAAATAAAAGATGAATTCTTTAATCGCCCACAGGAAAGAAATCTCGATTCAAATTGGATGTTCTGATTGTCTTGGCAAGCCGCATAAAAACTCTTTGAGGGTCGCTAGTTGTCCACCCTTGCTTTAAAGGCTATTAAGACCTGTTCAATAGCAAGTACGCAGATTTTTCTCTTTCGGGTAATTTTGTGTTCAAAGTAAGAACATGACTAAGCAATGAATCCATTGATGTTCTATGCCAGGGGTGGGCAGACTTTTCCAGGGTACGGGCTACTTCTAACATTTTAAAGTGTTGCGGTCCATCCAGTATCAGTGACCCACACAAAGGGGGGGGGGGGGTTCATGACTCCAAACCCTCCTCCAGAGCCCATGATTGTTTTCGATCGATTATAATCCCATGTAAAATTTAATTATTTGTTATTAATTTTTTTATTAATTAATGCTAATTGTTTATTCAATATTTTTTTTTTACTGTTCTTTGTTCCCGACAATCTACAAAATGAAAAAAATATATGTTTAGTAGCGTATTGGGGTAAAATATGAGAATGGTAGACATTTGACCCTGGACCATCGCCCCGCGCCTCCTTTGAAAAATTCACGAGTGCACCCACTGCCCAGGGTTGTAGGTGTGGTAAGGTAACGAAAATGCCAACAATATTTTTTATAACGTAATAAAAAACTCACTTTTTTGAAACTGCGTTTAAAGCAAAATGAAAATATAATAATAACAGCCATAAATATAATAATATTTAATGATGCATTTATAATCAAACAATTAAAAATACATTAAAAAATAAAACATTTTCATCGAAAGTTGGTTCTTGTAATTATAGTCAGTAGAAGACAAGTCTGCATACTACCAGCCAATCTGGAATATTTCCATATACAATTAATTACTAAAGACTAATCTTCAGGCGGGCACTCTAAATTGCCTTGACGGTCCACAGGTCGATCACGATCGACGCAATGCCCACCCCGGTTCTATGCTTTTTGAAGTCATATTTTATTACAAAGAACATTTCAAAAGTAAGTTTCATCATATTTTTTTTAAAGATAAGATAATACACCACCCAGGTGAAACAAACAATGACCAAAAGAAACTACATTATTTGCTGGTTAAACATTAGAAGTAGCATCAGAATAGGAGGAATGACTTGTGTGTAGATTAACAAAGAGAGTGTAACAGCAAATTGGCGTGCCCAGGATTATTACAGTACAAATCACAATGGCAGGCATATGTGCTGACAATGTGGTCACTAACAAAAGTGAGTGTTGTTATCCAGTATGAATGGACATGTGAGAGTAGAGTGCCCATCATTCATGGATGCCTACAGACCATGTATTGTGATATGTGTGAATCAAATGGCTGGTCTTTGGTATTGCATGTTCAATGAAGGAAGGCAGAATGTTGAGGATGATGGTTGAAGTGGGCGTCCCTTCACATCAACAAATAAAGTGAGTGAGAGTGATATTAACATCACACCTATAAATTAATACTTAACGTACCATTAACCAGTCAAAAGACCAGTATGTATTAAGTGTTGGTATGTTTAGCATTAACAAATAAAAACAACAGTGCTATAGTACAGGACATGGTGTTAGTGGACAGGCACATTATGGAGTCAGAGCGTTGTTTACACTACACAATGCTTGTGCTCATGTCCATCACATGATCTATGATGTTCTGGGATATCAAAAAGTGATAGAAATTAATTCCTGTTTAGAATCCTTGTGGGCCATGAGCCATGGGTACACCACATTAAACCAGAAATCAAGGCCGTCTTAATGACTTGGAAGCACCCAAGTTCAAAAATCTTACAAATCAGCGTTAAGATGGAGCAGACCATCCATCAATACCTTACATTGCAGGACACCTCCTTTGACCAGAATGATTTCCTCAATCTGATTTGACAGTACGATAAATGGATCAATCTCAGTGATAACCATTTAAAAAAATAGTGCAAGATGTATATGATGTCATTATGTAATTTTTTTGACAATAAAATTCCCATGTAGAAAAAAAATGATAAAACTTATTTTCGAAATGTCCCTTGTAAATCAAGAAAACAATAATTTACATACATATTAAGTAATTTGCAATTGTTTAAGGGTTTTATTTAGTAAATTTTTTTATTTAAATAATTTAATGTATGTCTTGTTTTTATTTGTAAAAATTCAAAACTGGATTAAATTCATGTTCATGGAAAAGTTAACACTTGAAAGCCCAGTTTTTAAAGAGTTGGTTTTTGTATAAATAGATAACACAGATATGACTTATGCAAAAGAAGCCAAATTAGATTTTGAAAGAAAGCAAAAATAGATTTTAAAAGGAAGCAAAAATAGATTTTAAAAGGAAGCAAAAATAGATTGTCTATTTATTTAGGAATGGATGGATTAAGACCAGAAGTCTAATGCACAAATTAATTTTGTGAAAGAAAAAGAAATTTCTGATAAACAACCTTTTCTCTTTCTTTTGAATGCTGATGTAGATAGTTTTCACAGCATATAGAACAACAGTACAAGATATTGGATTTCGACATTGTTTATAAAATATAAGAAGGGGATTTTCATGGACAGCTTTTAGAAAAAGCTAGTTTGTTATCTGAAAGGTACAGTTTGATAGAACATAAAAAAATAGTACTTGCATATCTTCTCAAGCACATTGGCAACTTTTTCAAGAGAAGTATTACACTTTACATAGAAAAAAAAATATTTGTTATCTTCATGCATGTTTTCATAGACGTAATTTTTATTATTATATTTAAAATTAAAATAAATGCAAGACATAGCACAGGACTCCAGAAGACGAGAAGGAGGGAGGGAGGATAATACATAGAGTTATGTATGGTAGAATATATGGGGTTTTTGAAAAACATAAACAGGCCAGATTCATAAATTGTAAGGACAGGATTGCTTTATGCACCCACCCATTCTGGAACAAGCCTCAAATGATAGCTTAGAAATTTTTACAATTCATTTTAAAGAGAAAGATATTAAAAAAAACTTATTTTTTTACATCAAAATTACAAAAAAAAAAAAAAAAGGATAAGCTACAAAAACTGTAAATACAAAACTTAATAGGCATAATGAAAATACAGACATAAGTAATTCATACAAAATTTCTGTGTTTATAGAGAACTCTAGTATAATCTGTTTTCATTTGAAAAGCCTATACTTACGTATAATTGCAACAATCGCCAACACTATTAACTTACCAAGTCGGCAATCCCTATTTCCTATGTGTCCCAAGTGCTGAATTAGCAACCATGTGCTTCATTTCATATAATGTTGCTAATAGGTTGCGATAATATGCAAGTACCAAAATGACTTTTTAGCTAATGTTATATGAAATATTTCTTCTTTATACTGAAAATAAGGAAAATCTTGAACAGCTCAGATAGTTTAAAATTTCACTCTCTCATAGGTCTGTTTAAATACTTTTTCATTTCCAACTAAACCAACAAGATTTAAAAGCAACAGAATTTTAAAGTAATACTAAACTCTTTAAAAAATGTACAAAGCATTTTTTATGCCTTTTCCTTTTAAATATGTAACATTAGTGGCCATATAGCAAGTTAATATAATCAAAACACAAAAACTATATGCAAAACTTTACACTAAAGCATATTAGCATTAAATATCTTTTACAATGGCTTTATTCTAAAAGACATTTAATTAGAACTTTAATTAAGCACAGTAACCAACAATGTCATTTGATTTAAGAAATAAAATTTTCAGAGACAAATTTAGAAATAGTAATAAAACTAGTGGAGTAATGATAACAAATGATAATATTCCAAATTCTTCAAATATTAGTTTAACAAAATGATACAAAATAACTTTAGGATGTATACATTAAACCCCATGCTATTGGCACCCAGGGGTGAATTTGAAAAAATTCTAGAAATTGTCAGTTTGAGATGGTTTTAAGCAACTCATAACATTTTTGATGATAAATTGTTGCATGGTAATAATGCATAAGAGTACCACAATCACTTAAAATGTTACTGTAACTTAAAAAAATTTCATTAAAATGCACTTACTCATCATCTTTATCAGTCGAAAGTGTGAAAACTGACTGATGAGGTTGAGGACAGTTCATGTGCTTCCTGTTAGCAATTGACACCTGTTGAATCGGTTTTTGAATTTTATCACAAATAAAACATTCAAATCCTCTAAGAAAATCAAGTCGGTTTGGATCATTTACCCCCCAGCTTCTTTTTGACAAATGGTCTTTCAAAAACTCATTTTCAACTTTTTGTTCTTTGTATTCCAAATACTGATTATATAGACGATCACTTTGATCTAATTCTTCAATAAAATTAGCAAGATCATAAGGATCACTGAAATCATCAATCATAATGACTGATTCATTTGATGGTAACCAATCTTTTACAGTATCAGATCCTTTATAAATTGGAATTGAGCCAACATATAACGCTCTATATAATTTCTCAGTAATATAGTCATCACAAAGGGCATTTTCATATGCAATATGAAATTTATATTTTGATATAAACGAGAACAGCTCCTCTTTGTCATAGGTTTCAGTTGATAAAAGTTGAGGAGGGAGATCTTTATTGTGAAGACATTTCCCATAGGAATCTACATCCATGTATTTCATTAACTGCTTAACATAACGATCTCTATCTGATGCAACATTGCAATGTGACTGCAAATATAAAACTGGGGCAAGACCTTTTTTCCTATATTTATTTTTTTCTTCAATTGGTACAGGTTTTCTTTCTGTGAAATATTCAAGGGATGGTATAAACTGAGTGGTTAAAGGAAAATCGGATTCTCTAGAGAAAGTAGCAGTGTAATTGAATAACTTAATACCAGGAGTATGGGAAAAAATATAGTTGTTCATAGGCGATTCCTCATGGAGTAGTGCCCAAAGATGATTGTTTTTCCTAGGTAATGGTAATTTCTCTCCACTGAAATCAGTTCCATATAATATATAGGCTACTGGAACGTGATCATTCCCAGGATTTCTTCTTTTGCTGGAAAGGCATTTTCCAGACTGACATTTGATTTCCGTGACATTCTCTTCATGAGGAAATAATAAATCAGACCACCATATTATCAGAGGCAGATTCTTATTATTGGAATCTTTAGCAGATTCAATTTCATTCAAATATATAACTGAAATAATCAATATGAATCTAATGAAAAGAAAATATGACATTTTAAATTACTTGCGCAGTTACTGCTCTGTCTAACCTTTTCTAATTAAAATTGATACAGATTTACGCTCTCTGGTGTAATTTATCAGCACTACAGATTTAAGTTTTGATTTAGACTAATGGTCACAGTGAGAAAATATGCTTTCCTTCCTTTTTTTTAAGATTGCGAAACAAGCATCATTTTAAACAAACATATTTAATATTAATTTATTTTCAGCAAGTGAGATTGACTTTTTTAGTACATAAATAATTCTCAGAATATAAATATTTTAGACTTTCCATGTAGGGAAGCATCGAGAAAGATTTAAAGTAGTAGAGTTTTTAACCTTGGCAGAGCCTCTCAAGATAATGAAACCTCTTCCCATATTTTGATTTTATTAAGTAAAACAATTTGGCAACGCCGTTTCGAGCAGACGTATATCGTGTTCATATGTGCGCCAAATGTGCGCCTTGTGATCACGCTAACAGTGCCGATCGTAGTTTGTGTTGACTTTGCTTGAGTGTGGAAGCTTTGTGATGGCTTTAATGCCTTTGAAAAGGATGCCTGAAATTGCTTGGAGTTTAACAAATATAACTTTTGGAATATGGAGGCAAAATAGTTCCTTTTGCATGTATCAAGTAAGTTTACTTTTTTATTTCTTCTCGTAGGTGTGGTGAAATCGATATGCATCTTTTTGACTTGATAACCTAACAAAATAAATTTAAGATGAACCACCTGATTGTATATTTTATGTTTCAAAAATGTCCCGAATTCAATTATTACAGCTTATTTTTTATAATTTAGAAAATTCTCTCATGTGACTTTCAATTTTTTGTGACATCTAGTTTGTTCAATAGAAGGACCTGTCAAATCGAATGACAGCTGAGTTATGAAAACAATCACACGTGGTTATATGAAATGAAAAAAAAAATGAATTAATTTGGAATGATACTGCTATAATATCATTGTTAATGTGTTATAAAAGTATAAAGTACTGTTTTATTAAAATGATTATTTTATTTAAAGAAAAGTTACAAAATTTAATATACGTGACATAAAGGAAATAAATGTTTAACATTAATAAATGTTTATTGCCTTAGGAATTTTAAAAATTGAAGTATATTATTGTAATTTCTTTTTTAAAATTGTTTCTTAATGTACGAGAACCATTAAATTTTATTAATATTTATGTATTCATTAAAATATTGTAGACCTTTGAAAAATACATTAAAATGAGCTTTTGATAATTTTTATGTTATACATATATAATTTTTTAGAAATAATTTGATTTCTCTATTTGTATTTGATATGGTAAATGTAAATACTTGTAAAATAGCGTAGAGCCATGTCTCATAATTTTTTTAATTAAAAAAAAGTTATATATATATTTTTTTTAAAAAAATTAAAATTTTTGTTTAATGAACATTATACATATTTTAATAAAGTGTGTTTAGATGAAAAATTGAATACATATTCTACATAATCTTCATTTATAGTGTACATGCATTTTTGTAAAAGTATTTGATAGTCAAAGGAATTTTTTTTCTTTTAAAATTGGTTGCCGGATTTACAAATTTAAATTTTCGATTGTCGTTAATAAAGAAGCATGTCAAATACTTTTATGAATCGCCCATTAGCACTAGATGTTTTGAATATTTTCGTATAAAACTTTATTTTTTAGAAGAAAGTAAATGAATTAAAACCCTTTTCTTTTTAGATTTACTTTCGAATTTATATTATTTATAGAATGAGAGTGTCTATTTATAGTTGTTGGACATTTTTCTGAAAATTTGAAGATAATTAAAAAAAAAAAAATTACGTAACCACAATCTGTACTTACACGTTTTATTTAAAATATTTTCTTAAAATGTCGCTTCCCTGCAGGATTTGTTGTGTTGCAGGAAACAAAACTTTCTCTGGAAACTTAGCTGGATAATAAGGAAATAATTGTATCATTTTGATTTAAGTCACCTTATTCAAGTTGTCATTTAATCAGTTTTGAAAGTTTTTAAAAATCCTATTTAAATTTTTAATCATCGTACTCTTTTTATTTTTTTATTTTCTCTCTAATTTATTTCTGTAAATAATATTCTGAATGGAAAGATATATGTATTTTTAGAAAAGAATGTAAGTTGTATATATTTTTTTAAAAAAGGTTTTATTTTTTTATGGTAAATGTCATTTATTAATTATTTGTTTTTCATTAAAATCTAATTTTTTTTAGACAAAAAGCAACTGTATTTTGATATATTTTACAATTAATTTTTCTCCAATAATAGGTTTCTTATAGCTATTTATTTTAATAAATTTTTTGCCCAATATGTGATTTGTTTTTGTTTTTTAGGATAAATTAATCACAATTTCTTTGTATCTTTTAACCTTCCGTTACCTTTTTTAAAAATCATATTTTGCCATTAAAAAAATATCAATTTTTATTTTTATTGATAAATAATTTTGTATGTAGGCAATTAAAAGGTGAAAAATAATACATATTAATGTTAAATTTTTTTTTTATTTACCCAAGTTACGTAATACTAACGAAAAATGTAATTCTTTTTCTTTGCTTCCCGCTGTTTTATTATTTATCTGGATACCAAAATAATTGGGAGAAAAATTTTGCTCTCTCACATTGTAAAATCTTGACTTCTAGAAATATGTTCTGTTTTAGGTACAAAATGCGATCCTCAGTGTGTTTGTTAAGTTAAATGTTTCTGAGAATTTAATCCATAAAATTTTTTCCTTCAAATTTCGCACAAAGGTATGAAATTCCGCTTGACTGATATTAGGCTGTGTTTTTGCTGTTTAAGTATGAAAAATAACCGATGGACGACCGAACACAATTCACGGTATTTACCAATAATTAGTCACAAATACACAGATGTGTATTTGTGATTATTTATTGGGAAATACCGTATTATTTGTCGAAAGGATGTCGACGAGCTTTTCATCCTTATCGAAACGGATGTCAAATAAGGAAAGGAAGTAGTAAGGAACATTTTTTTTAAAGCTAGATAATGACATAACATTGCTCGTAATTTTTTTTAAAAAGCCGTATTTGATCAAAATTTAGTTAGATTTACATTGAGATCTTAAGCATTTCTAAGTAATCGGCAAATTTCGCGGTTGTGTGTCCTAATTTTGAAATTTATAATTATAAACTACCGTACAGTTACGGTTATATATAATCGTTGGTACGCGTTTCTTAAAAAAATATATGTAATTTTCTGATTATGAATATAGCTACCTTTTTGTGTCAATAAGTTGTCGTGGTGAGAACATCCGGAGAGGGGCTGCTACAACTCGGGTATTTCCTCTTCATAGCCTTAATTCGTATTGCGGTTTTGATAGATAATCACTAATCTGTGCGCCTAATAATACTGGAAAGATATTAGATTAGATGTTGTATTTATAAGATAGAGAAAATTCAGTACCTTTTTCAATTATGAAAGTATACCAATTGACGATAATTCCAGCATCTCTGTTAGAGAAAGAAATGGAGAGAGAGAAAGGAGAGGTTTTTTAATACAATTTTCAAAAATAAGCCTTTTTAAAATGACTCCAAATCAATTACGTTAAATTGTAATGTTTTAAGTATGGATGTAAGCTTTCAGACAAAATTAAAAGAATTAATATTTAGAAGATTTTTATTTTAGGGCTACATTAAAACTTTTAATTAGAAGTTACTTCACGAATTTTATTTTTGACAAAATATTTGTCTAGTTTGAGAACTATGGTCGAAGTTGATACTATTTTTATATTAAGTTGAATTTTGAAACTAAAAAGATAGTGGAGATCAGTGACGCAGACAGAAATTTTTCAAGTGGAAGGGTCCAGGGTCGGAAGTCCATTATTCTCATATCATGCTCCAATACGCCGCCCAACGTATTCTTTTGAATTTTTCGATTTTTGAACGAAAAACAGTAAAAAATTATGAAAATTTATTAATAAAAATTAAATTTTACGTACTATATACATAAAATTATAATCAATAAAAAAAAAAAATCAAGGGCTTTGGGGGGGGGTCCCGACTTGAGGACCCCCCCCTTGTGCGCGCCACTGGTAGAGATAGAATGTTAGTTAATTAAAAAAAAGTAAAATCTCAGTCTAGTTTTCATTATAAACTATGACTGCTTAAAATTTTAGCCTTAACAGACCTTTCATTGATGTTGGATCAGATAGAGTAGAGAATTAGCTTGGTTTTTGTTTCGTATCACATTCATTCGTTCAAATAATCATTCCTTGTCACTGGTTTTAAATAGCTCATGTATATCAATGAAAAAAATATTAGTACACTTAAATATGAATGAAATAATTTTTTGAAAAGTTACTTTTCAAAGCATTTTTTTTCTTAATTAATCTGAAAGTTTCAAATGTAAAAAAGAAGACAAGTGCTTCCAAACAAAATTTTTAAGGGGAAACTGTATGTTGAGGGAAGGGGAAGCACAGAGGGAACTGGAAAAATAAGGTCTTAATGACTGTTGTAATGGGCGTAAGTTTATGATGATGAAATGTTGCAGAACTTGAAAAAAAATTAACAAACATCAACTGATTTTATGTTAGTTATTATTTTGTGTGTTTATTTTAATTTTTCTGACATTTTCTGAACTTTTTTTGTTTTCAAATTCTTTTATTACCAGTTTGACAATGTTGTTTTTGCTATAAGGTTTTATAGCTATTTGATTATGAGGACTTATAATTAGTTTTTCTATTGAAACAATTCTTTGAAAGTCTGTACGTTTGAATAAGTACCATATTATTTTGTTCTTAAAACTGAATTAAACCGAAAAATAATATTACTGTGATGTAAATTTGAAGACAACATATCAAAGGAATTTACTATGGCTAGCTGCATGACCTTGTCTTGTAGAGGCTTTTTCGAGTGCATAACATTTTTGCCAGTGGAAATTTCCTCATCCCTTCTCGATGCCATTACTTTCTGGTTTGTGTGTGATTTCTATATTTTTTGTCATAAAAATTCCCTTTTTCGAAATTTCTCCTGTCGGATGGGTCTGTTTCCCCCCCATTTAGCCCGGCTTTGCACGTACATTTTCCTAGAATATAGCTTTATCCCAATTTGGACATTTCCTTTTTTCCCTCTCACTTCTGGGTGAGGGTGTTAGCGCGATATGAGGGATTTCTATACATATTATAAAAATTTTTTCCCGAAATATCTTCAATTCCTTTTTCTTTACAGACAAGTTTCTTTTCCCTCGGCTTAGCCCGGCGTTACGCGGACTTTTTCGTGTATAAACTCTTTCCTCCCCCCCCCCCCAATGATAAGATCTTTCTTTAAATTTCTTGGGTTTCGATTTGTAATTTATAAAACTAATCTAGTTTTATCCACAAGAAAGCAGACAATGTTCGATTTTATTACTAAATAATTAATTTTGTAATGAAAAATAGAAAACAATATTGATATAGTTTTTTAAAAGTTAAATTTTATTTGATTGTAAAAAGTGCTTTCTTAAAGAAATGTAAGTATTAAGTATTGTGCGTGACTATAATTTGATTTTTTATTTATTTGAATTATAATTATCAGATGACTTTTAATTTATTGTATATTGTATAAAGTGTATAATAAAATATACAATTTGTTATAATGGATTTTAAAACTCCAAAATTGGTAGAAGATTAATTTTTTTTTTTGTATTTTCAAAAATTAAGAACTAATTAAATTTCAAGGTAGTGATGTTTGTTTAGATTACTCTTAGGAAAAATAATAATAGATAGAAAAAGAGGTATTTTATAATTGTGAATCTTATAAAAACAAACGGTGATAAAATGCAGTGTAGAAGCAAACGAATAAAATCATGTTAGAAACAAACTTTTCGTTTTTTTCCCGACTCTAAAACTTTTATTGGTATTTATTCGTAGCATTTATAATTCGTCGAATAAATAATTTTCTTTTACATTCTTCACATTCCTATTTTTTTGCATCCTCTTCCATAATCGATGAGAAAAAGTTCTGAATCCAAAAGTTCAGCAGAGGCGAGAGAAATAGAGGGAAAACTCTAGAGGAACCGATACCATTTTAAAAATAGACGCAACCTTTGATGTCCTCATCTATCTTGCCTTCGTTGCTTCTCGCAAGAGAGTGGGAAAATGTCGTTTTCTTCTGAAGTTATACGGGTGTTCGGACCGAAAGTCGATTTTTTCCCTTGAGGACACAACTTAAAAAGATGGGGTTTCTTCAGCAATTGCTGTCGTTTACAAAGACACCATTACTTGTTCAAAACTCTACGGTACTTTAAATTTCACTTTCCGTGAGTTTTATTGGATCTGATTGTAAATAATGTTTTATTCGAAATTTGATTCACAAAATCATTTGGAGTAGCTTTAAAATATGCTATTACGATTTGTATTTAAGATGTTTGAATTTTAGAATGGAATTGAAGAAAGACAAATGTATTTTTTTTTCTTGTGAATATTGTTCGGGAAAACGGTACTTTTGAAATAATTTAGGTTATGCAAAATTTTTCACAAACTTTTAATCAGAGTGTGAGATGAGTATTTTAATTTGGCAAAAATTTAAATATTGAAAATGAATAGTTTTTTTTTAAAATTTGCAGTTGATAATTAAAAAAATTTTTTTTTTGAATAATGATCTAGGAATTTGTAATTTTTATCAAAGTGAAATATTTTCTTATAAATTAACTTTCTGTCTAGATTGTGGGAGATAAATTTTGAGTTTGATTTAACTGTTGTTATTCAGATCAATGTTGTAAACTGTGTCATGAAACTTAAGAAAATAGGACTTTTTTTGTGTGTGTTTAAGTTCACAAGATTATTTTAGTCGTAAAATCTGCCAGTTAAAAAAGTTACCTTAATTTATTTGAGGAATAAACTTTATCCAGGTAAACATAACTTTAGGAGAATATAAAATTGAATAGCAGTCTGAAGCATTGTTAAAAATAGAGAGATGTACTTTATATATCTATGTCGCAGAGCTGTATATAATCTCGTTTATTTTTAAAAAGTTAGGAATATTATGCTTACTTAATTTAAAATATACATTGAAAGTATATGAACTCAATATTAAATAAGTGGTACATATTTTGAAAAATTTTATAGCATAATTCTAGCAATTTAGAAAGAAATCTTACGCACCAATCAAAAGGAATAAAATAGTGTAATGATACAGATGGACCACGACGAGAAGAGCCCTGATTTTAATAAACGAGTTAACTTCATAACGGAAAACAAAAACTTGGGAAGGAACTTGACAAATACGGGGAACTTGACAAACTTCTAAATCAATTCGTTATTCCACGCTGATTTAAAATTAGTCAATTACCAAAGTAGTGAACAAAATGCCTCATGACATGGAGAAGAGAGTAAAGGATGCAATCTATAACAAAATTGCAAATTAAAAGTTACCCATGTACACAGAAATTCCAACATTAAATTAAATTTACAAGTTCCTGATTTGTTAAAAACACAAAACAACGCGAAAAGCGGCAAAAGTTTCAGAGATTTTCATAAAATTTTCGAGTAAAAAATCACCTTATATATTTGATTTTAGTACATTATACTGCCATAATTACAATCTGCTCCAATTATCAAACTTTTTTTTTTTTGATGTTCGAAATTATAAAGTGAAATTCTAAGATCGGAAATCTGCAGATAATTCTGTCGAATACAAAGACTCGACATTTCATATCATGACCACGCGCACGGGACCAGCGTGTCATGAGTTCGAGCCCTAGTGCACTTAAAACCAGGGGCGTCTTAAGACTTCTTAAGGCTCTGAGCTCCTACGCAAAAGTAGGATTTGGACCCCTACACAATTGTAGGCCCCACCTAAGACTTTTACAAATAGACAGTACATAACATGCGTTGCCACACTCTTTCAAACAATAACTTGAAACAAATAAATGTGCGTGACTTACAATCGCGCAAACCAGGTCGACCTACTGACGCCTTTTGACTGAATGAGTAATAATGGTGTATGTGGTAGGTCTAGGCCTATATGTAGACGATGGTAATCAAATGTAGCCATTTGAGATTCCGAAATTCCCAGTTTTTCGGAGAATACAACCAGAAATAACATTTGGCCGTTGAAATTATTCGAATCATGATCTCATAAAGACTGAGTCGAGAACGAGACGAGATTCCCATTGTGGCCGAGGCCCT
Organism: Trichonephila clavata; assembly: GCA_019973975.1. NCBI lineage: Eukaryota > Metazoa > Arthropoda > Arachnida > Araneae > Nephilidae > Trichonephila > Trichonephila clavata. Next base: position 59,931 of record BMAO01001920.1, read on the forward strand.
GAGCCCGGGCCTAGTTGGCCCACAACCTTAAGACATCCCTGCTAATGACCCTTTGAGAGAAGAGGACCTACGGGGAATATATCTGTCCTAGAACCAGCTGAGGGATTTAGCTTCTTCTGTGATCCTACAGTAAAAAAAGAGAAAACAAAACAAGAAAAACAAAAGAACCCACGGTCAATACCGCAGGGGAGGGTGGGTGGGGGCTGAGCCCCGATGCACGTTAAATCTGTGTATGTCGTGGTTCAAGAGTCCTTCCATTGGCGTGTTTGGAGAGGGGTAGGGTTGCCAGCTCAGGTGTCTTTCTCGTCACTTAACCCGTGGTTCAAAATTACGAAATTCGTTGCCAATAGCCCTCGTGTTACTTTATAGTCCGATGTTAACTAATCCTCACTCACTCAACCTTTTTTTGATTTTCAAAATTATCAAGTCGGGTTACAAGAGCGGGAATTTGCAGTTAATTCTCATTCTATACATTCAAATGCAGAGATACATTACTTATGTAATTATCCATATTTAAAAATAAGAATACTGAAATGAAAATAATTTAATTTTCAGTAGCAGAAATGGGAAGTTACGTGATTATCCAAACAACTATTAAACTGAAACCTTTTTTATCCAAGAATACTTTTCTTTCTATTTCTTCGTATTTATACAAGTATCCTAAATTAGTTCATTCACTACAATTTATTGCCTCGTTGTGTATGTAAAGATTATGCATGTGTGCATTTTCCAGAAGCGAGTGCCAGCAATAATTTAAGCTGCCTTTCTTCTCGAGTCCGTTTGAATAAAACACTTTCATAGCAGAGCACGCGAAATAAATTTTGTTGCAACGAACGGGGAACTATAGAAAATGAAAACTATGAAGTTATAGTGTCGCAACTGTGCGACATATTTATTTGCGTTATTCGTAAATAAATGTGCGTGCTCTTTGTTTTTACTACTTATAATTCATTGGGAAATGTGCCGGGTGATATTTTGCAAAATTTATCTTCTGAAAAGAATTTTAGTCAGTATTTCTCTGAATTAAGTAGCGTTATTTGCAAAACTACTTGTTTTGCTTAAAGTATGTTTCTCATTCATTTATTTGGTCTTAAAATACCCTTTGGCATATTGTTGGTTCTTTTTATGTAATTAATCTTTTTACTACAGGCGAGTATGAATAATTCCTTTTTTTATGAATTCGTATTTTCCCGCGATTTTTAAGTGTTACCTCTAAGAATCTATCTGCATGGGTGTTTATTACAACATTACTGTGCGTAGGGGTTTACTTATCTCCCCTTATAGGTATGTATTACACAAAATAAGAGTAGAATGAATCAGGCTGAAGGAAAATGTCCTAATCTGAATTTGTAAAGCTTTTATGTAATGAAAATCATATGCAGTTAAAATTGATATGAATAATCCGTTTAATGTTTTGTAGTCGTGTTTATTCAATTACGTAAGATTACTTCAAGAACTTGGGCGAATGTTATCTATGAACTTTAGACATGAAAAAATGTTATTTTTCCCTATTTAATGAATTATAACTTTATTTTGGAAGACACATTTGAAATTCATTAATTATATTTCTACCTCCATCCCCTATTTTATCTCATAATTTGTTAATTTTTTTCGTAATTAATGTAGTTTCCGAAAAAGTAATTACATTGTATATTTATAGTCACAATATTTTTGTTTCATTGTTGGTTAGAACTTTCTTTACCAAAATGAATACAAATAGTAACGATATGAAATTATCGTAACATATTTAAAAAATTAACTTATTCGCAGCTTTATTTTATGTTTACTTGAAAATGTACAAGATAGTTTTTGAATCTCATGTAAATTATGCTTATAGTTGTGCTGTAATGTTCATTAAATGTCTAAATTATGCTGTATGTTTAGCTGTTTCCTTCAAGTGTGCAATACAGGTAATTTTTGAATTAAAACCTAGTTGCTGAGTATCGTTTCTTTAAAATGAATGGAAAATAAATTTTTACTTTGCTTGGTAGATCGGCTCGATGGCGAAGAGGTACCGTGCCCGCTTCGTAAGCCCAAAGTTGTGGGTTCGATCCCAACTGGAGTAGATAAATTTTCTGGATGTGAAAATCGTAGGCACGCAAGTGATATGTGGCCTGTAAAAAATCCTTGAGTATCAATTTGGCTCTAGGTATTCTCGGCAAAATTAAACCACAGCAATATTTAGCATCCTACGAGAGCTTGAATTAAATTAATTCGAACGTCAAAATCTAGTAGTGAGAGCCGCCACTGTATGGTGCCATCACTGAAATGGCTCTCACATTTGGGTACTTGCCGTGTCTGCAAAGGTTTTGCTGCCAATATGCAGACCATTAGAGAAAATTTTTAAGCCCATTACAATTACTTGGTTGTAAAACATCGACTAATGAATATTTACTCACACATAAAATCTTAAAATCATAGTATCTGTTGAATTTTTTTTAAAAAAAAAACTGTTTTAGAGGAAGAATACGTAAGCTATTTCAGTGAAAATATGCCGTTTCCTTGTCTGTGGGAGTTTTTATGTATTTCTTTGAAAAATTGTGAAATCGTATTGTAAATTAAGGCAAGGAAACATTAAAAATTCAGCCATTTTTGTATTATTAAACGTATGCAATACACAAAGAATTACACATTTGAACAGCCCCATGCAGCTTCAAATTATGACGTTAATAAAATAAACAATCAAGATACATTAATAACCAGTCTATGGGCTAAATTCATGTGATGTCATAGTCAGATTATAAATGTAATTATGTGTTTCCAGCAATCAGTTCATTCACTTCTCTGTTGCCAACTGCCGTTTTTTACGGAAACCTTCTTTTAAAATTATATTTTCTAGCAATAATAATGCTCCTAAATAAACAAAATGAAATTGATTTAAAAATTTATGTAAAATATAAGAATTTTTTCTTTTAATTTGGAAAAACTTTCTGTGAAGAAATTTTTTTTAATACTTGAACATCTTTACTCAATCGACAAATTTTTATTCTATCTAAATTTTACAAGTATCATTCTAATGTCAGTTTTGAATGCAATGGGGGAACACTTGACTATATTTATCATGTTACCGTCATGAATTTAACTCAATGTTTTCAATTTTTATGTAAAAATCATTTAATGAAATATTTATGAATGTCAGTAATTCTTAAATATTGTTTTTGTGTTTATAATATAGCATGTTTTATAAGTATTTGGAATCTGTCGACGAGCCAGTATCTTATTTACTGTATTAAAGTACAAAATAAGATTGTTTTTTCTGTTCCTTTGTTATAGGAGAAAGTGGAGCATTTTTCTAGAAATGCATGTTTTAGTTCTTTTTCTCATATAATATTACTCTTTCGTTCATAAAATATACTACTTTTATATGCGCCTCTTGGTTGAAAGATTTTGTTCGTATAATAGAGTGGAAGATAGAAGAAAGGATTATCTAATCCGGCGTGAAATCTCATTTGTCTTTTAGAGTTATTTCCGTAACAGAATCCAACCCAGTCAGAGGTATACTATGACGAAAAGTTCTCCTGAAAACTCCTAATCCGAAAGCTTTCTATTTTGTGTCACGTCCCGATCCGGATACAGTTTATTATCTCGCTCCTAAGGGCTTTTCCCACATCCGGGAGCTTTTGCCCTTGTCGGGACAGCCCCTTACTATTCGATCCGTCCTGGAAGCGAAGGTGATGCTTTTAGGGAGGAAATCATACCGACGTGTTGCGAAAACTTTCTCGTAGAAGGGTTGCGAGAAAGAAGCTTAAGAGGGTGGAGGGGAAAGAAGATTATATGTTTCAGTACCCTTTTTGTTTTTATGTTCCTTCCCTTCACTCCATTGAATCCGCAATTATTATCTTTTTTGGAAACTTTCCTATTCCTTGTCAAAGATATCTCGATAGCAAAGCTTGTGATTCACTTAAAATGAAACAAAGTTTTCAACGTTCAATTTTTAATGCGCAAATGAAAAATAGAGAATTTACGTTTCAGCATTTAATTATTTATGATAGCATTAATGATATTTTGTAGTAATCCACGTTTTTTATTTCAACGTTAGGGTGCAGTGGCGTGTTTTTGTGTATTTTCTAATATGGTAATGGCAATAACAAAGTCATCCACGCAAGTACTAAACGCGAAGGGATACATAGAGATCGATTGGTTTTATATCATTATTTTATCATTTCGTTCGTGGATCAGTATCTTTTTACATGCTGTTTAAAAATTTAAAGTATTTTCCTCATAACGAATAACATTTTAATTGTTAAGTATATGTGTTGGCTGAGGAGTAAGAAACGTTTGGAGTTTTCTTCAAAAAGGCTTTGTTTTTTTTGCCCAATAATGGAAAACACGCACATTTAAAGGTACTTTGAGCCAGAAAAACATGACTCATGTAATAGAATATTTATTATTATTTATGAACGTAATTTAATACGTATGCAGAAAGATATCTGACAAACGATGCCAAATTGCTAAAGCCCTCGTGTTGCTAAGACAGTGCGACGTTAATATTCATTCACTCACTCACCAAATTGCTAATGATGAATTGTTTTGAATTTACGCATAATTTGAAAGTGCCAGATCAACTGTTTAAATAGAGTATGGAAGTTATTTCAAGATATAAAGACAATTACATAAAAATAGTATATAAAAAATTGTTGAAATATTACAGCAGTTTGGTTGAAATAGCTATGAAGCGTAGCCCGCATTGTTAAAAGATTCATTGAGATGTATTAATGAATCGGCTGGAATTAAAGGATTCATTCTACCCCGTAGTTTGTTGTATTAAAATATAACTATGGCTTTAAGTCATCATTTGGAAGGGTGACGTCGCACAGTGGTCAGTTTTCCCTGTCTGGCGCTCGGAAACCCCAAAAATGAAATTGCGCGGAAATAAAAAACAACCCACAATTTAAGGTCCTCTTGAGTTACCTAGCCATGTGGTAAACATTTTTTGTCAGTACGCGCGAATGGATATTTTCAATAACAATCGGTATACTATATCGGGTTTGTTCTTTCTACAAGAAACACTTGCGAGCCTCATTTTCCAGTCGGAAGTTCAATCGTTTCGTCTGGAAAAGATTTTGCAGATTTTAGCAGGTTTTTTTTTTGAAAATACATGCCAAGGATAAGTAATTTCTTGATTTGACTTTCAACTTAGGTTCAAGTTCGGTTAAAAATTATAAAACCATTACATTTAGCACAGCATGTAACTCCTACTGACGTATGTTGGTTTTTTGTGTTTAATGGACTAGAACTTTTGGGATTGACACGGACTGATCACAGTAACACTTTAGTCATATAGAGTAGATATAGACCTTTAATTTAATACCAAATTTAGCTGCTACTTTCTGCAACTCCCATAGCTTTGATTTTTTTTCAGCGTTGGCCGATGGTATTACTCGGCGTGCCTTATTCAATGTGTGGAAGAATGAACAGGATCCCAAGCGTAAAACTAATACTGTTTTGAGTTTTGTTAGAACCACAGCAGACTTTGATAAATATGAGCACCATCTGCAATATTAATTTAGAAAAATTGTTAAAAATTTCTGCTCGTTTGTGGGGGGAAAATGGATGAGGTGCCATTGAAATGAAAAGTTCTCCAAGTTGAATGATGCGTGGTTGTCAGGGAGAGTAAGATTTATACCATCCAAATCAACTCCAGGTCGATCTTCAAAATCATTCGGGGCATGCAAAGAGGGAAAGGGTACGTCCTCTTCTTGCTGCAACAAGCAAGCAAGAACTAGCATTTGCAACAAGAATGTCAATGCAAGCAGCTGGAGAAAAAGATGCTGCCTTAATTTTGAAACAAGTGACTACTTGCTGACCTAGACATTCTACTCGCCTGAAGAAATGCGTAGCCCGACAGCCAGAATCGGCGAAAAAAATGACTCCCGACCAAGCCTTGGCTCTTTATGTCAACACAAAAATGTCAAAGGCCAATATAATAGAATAAAAGGAAATAGAGCAAAGAGTTCCACGTTGATATTTACCCCAAATATAATAAGCTTATAGAGTCTAAAATCAACTGTTATCCTTCTGGTATCGTCATTGATGAAATATCAGCAGAGGTTCCAATGCAAGAGTTTGCTTACCGCACCTTATGCAGATTAGCCAAAGCTCAGGAAGTTTTAATACCAATTGATACCTAAATAGCATTATATCACTGAAGGCAAGGTTTAAAGCTGATGCATGGTTCGCCAGAGTAATAATTTTATAATTTTAATTCTTCCATCATTTGTTTTTCATAAAAATATAATATTTCGATATTATGTGAAGCAAAAAACTTTAAATGTGGTAGATATTAGGCTTTTGATTAAATTTTAGCATATATATCATTTTATTATTTTTTTTTCTTTCCAAAATTAAAATTTTGTAATATCGGTCGCTAAAGGTGTTTAAAACATCCTTAGAAATATTACAAAAAATTAATCAACACAAAAATAATAAAATTTAAAAAATTCTCAAATTTTTTAAAAAAATTAAATTTTTAAAATTTTGTGAATAATATGTGCAAAATTTTATCTCGTATCATTTTCTTAAATAGAAACGTTATATAAAATGCTAAAATGTAATTTTTAAAAACATAAATAAAAAAATGCTTAAAGGGTGCTGGTCAATTAAACACTACGTATTAACCGTTATTGTATATGTATATTGTTATGTTTGATTGTATTTGTTTAATATGTTAAAGTTTAATTTTTTTAACATGCCTCTCTATTTCTTGTATATATTCTCCAATGTGTCAAATTACTGTTTCTGTTAATATCCTTAGATCCTTGTTTAAAAGCTATTTCCCCTCAGCAATCATTTATTCTTGATCAAATTCAAACTTGACATAAATTAGTTAAGACCCTATTCACCTTATTTCTTGGTAAAAAACAAAAGAGAATAACCAATTTACATTAATTACTACGATTTTTGATCATTAGATATAATTATGCAGACTTCAAAGCTATAAAATAATTTCCGAGCGCCAGATCGGGAAAACTGACCACTGTGCGTCGTGGAGATGATGTTAGTGTCTGCTCTGGAATAATTGTTTAATTGCTGCTCTGAAATTAAGAACTCAGGCGGCAATAGTACGTAATGTAGCTCTAATTAAAAACGCACCTAACTGTAACAAAATTCAAATTTCAAGTTATGATATTGAGTGGATGCCGTATGGGTTTCCTTATGATATGATTTCATTTGACTTTCACGCATGTGACGTAGCATGGTGTAGAACTTACTGAACAATGGCATCAATTCATCTGTCATCTTCAGTTGACCATAACTTAGAAATACCAGGCCCACTGCCAATAAACTTCTTGCAATACTAGTTTAATTTCAAAACCTGAAAAGTGTATACATGAAGAATTGTCGAATAACATGGATATACACATATATTTAATGAAGTATATATCTAATTATTTTTATTTTATGTATGTGCATGGGAATAATGAAATAAAATATATCAATTTAATTAAAGATAATATTTATATTAGCATAATTTAAATAATCTGCATTAAAATTAATGTTTGATAATTAAGGTTGCTGTTGCTTAACTATTTTTTTATTATTTTAAGGCTTATTACTTTAACAGAAAATTATTACATTTCTTTAAAAAAAATATATCAAGAGCTTTTTGTGTTTTATGGTATATATTTGGAAATTCTGATTAATATAGTTTTACAAAAACTTTTAAAATTAAAAAAATTAAAAACGTGCAGTTTTAAAATTTATTTAGTATTTTTAGAGATATATTTATAAAACCTTCGCCACAATTTAAATAATATACATTGTAACATTTAAAAATTTTGATTATTGTACTCATAAGTGTTTTTAAGAAAATCTGCATTAAAAATATTCCATTTTCAAAGCAAAAAAAAAAAGTTATTTTATATGAATTAATGGGAAATCTTGTTTTTTTTTAAAAAAACAACAACATATTTTTAATTCTTTAATCATCAAATACACATCTTTCCTAATTTCGAAGGGGGCCACGGTAGTCGAGGGGTTATTCACAAATTCATGGTTGGCGATTCGTGAGTTCGAGTCTTGGTGCCGCTGTAAATCCGCCCTGTGAAAAAGCTGATGGGCGTTAAATAAATATGTCCTGGTTCAAAATCCTCTTTGTAATGTTTTCCCACTACGCAGCTGAGAAAGCGGCTTCCTTATGCAGATAGCATTTCACCGTTCATATCCACACGTGCACCCCAAAAATATTGCAGGGTTTTTTCATTTGACATCCCACCGATAACCGATGGTCGTGAGAAACCCAAAGGCTGGTATTTCACACCTGTGAGCCCTAACCTCGTGTGTAATTTGAGGTGTAAGAAGCGACCCCCCGCCCCCAACCCAAGAGAGTAGAGACAGTCCGTTTTGAAACACCCGAAAGAAAGGTTGTGTTCTCCTCCTTCACAAATAGCATTCTCTGTAGAATGGAAATACTCAATAGTTGGAATAATTTGTAACCAAGTGTAAGTATTGTAATTAATAACTGTAGGCGGAATAAGCCACTAATTTGATTTCTTAGGTCCCACTCTATCCATCAAATACTACATCACTACATCATGTTGGAGTAGTGTGGAAGTTATGAGAGTGGGGTGCCAGTTTAGTTGTCGTTTTCGTCACTTGACCATGTTCAAAATTACGAGGTCGTAGCTAACAGCCTAGAATGTGACGTTAATAAAAAGTTAAAGAAACAATTTTTTCAGTGCCACTCAAATAGATTAAAAATTTATTTCTAAAACGAAAAGAGAAAATAAATTAAATGTAAAAAAACTTTTTTAAGAACAAGCTTTTATTTAAACGCGCCAAAAAGGATAAAATAAACTTTTCCTTTAAAACTTTTTTTACTATCAACTTATAACGTCATTACACAATTTATATGATATAAAAGCTTGTCGCAATATTTAAGTACTCATATTTACTTAGTTTGAATTTTTAAAAACCAAAATCAATCAGGTCAAGTTATTTATTTTACTTGTTTATCTACACAGGTAAATCTCGCGACAAGCTTTTATATCATATAAATTGTGTAATGACGTTATAAGTTGATAGTAAAAAAAGTTTTAAAGGAAAAGTTTATTTTATCCTTTTTAGCGCGTTTAAATAAAAGCTTGTTCTTAAAAGTTTTTTTACATTTAATTTATTTTTTACTTTTTAGTTATCGCTGGACAGGTTTCTCAGCCTGTTCAACTCATTGAACGCTGATTCGCCATCCCTGGTTTAGCTGAATTAATTCTCGCAAAATGGTATTAGACTAAAAACACAATTTTTTTAAATCCGTAATTTTTAAGCAATTTTTTCAATCTTCATGTAGATTTTGGTTAACATTGTTCTACACACGAAAAAAAAAGGTTTAGGGAGATTATTTTCATAAATGACAAAGTTATTAAATGTTTGATTAAAATTTTGACTATTTTTGAAAAACTTAAAGAATATATTATTTTTTTGAAATATTTTGAAGATAAGGGATGTATTTCTCTAACATATTAGAAGAAAATTTTAATTGCTTATTAAAAACTTCAAAAGACATTTAAATATTTGTATTAATCAATAAAATGCTTAAGACTAAAAACTCATTTTGTAATCAAAAAAGAAAGTTTTAACAAATAATGATAATTTTTTGCTGGACATTGAATATCTTCTACGTAAGAATCTATTTTTTTTAATTGCTCAGATCATCTTTAGAAACTTGATTTTGAAAAAAATCAATAATTAAATTCAAATAAAATTAACAAATTCTATTTGTAATTAAATTTAAGGACACATGTCGTAGCGTGTGTTTAAATTACTGGTGATAAAATGAGGTATATTTAAATTACTCGTAGGCCTAAAATTAGAAAATTTCTTTAAAAAATTACTTCATTTTATTGTAAAATTATTTTTTTTTAATCGAAAATATATTGCATTTCTAGATAATATTTTTCTCTTATTGTTTTCCTAGCGGATTCCTTTTTGATGGGTAAGATACATTAAAAAAAATGATCTTTCCGATTCTGTAATTATTTTTTGTCTGAGTTTCATAGATTAAAGTTAGATAAATTATTTAAAGAATTTCTTCAATACTCCATCTCAGTTTAACTTGGCAGCGTTGAGAAAGGTATACAATGTACCAATTTACTTGAAAAATAGCTCTACTTTTTTGTTTTGAATTTAAATCCAAGGAAATAGATAGAAATTTGTAAAAAATTGCATACGTTGTAGAAATTAGATTGTTTTTACGTTGTAGAAATGTAATTATTTTTTAGACAAAGTTAATTAATACTGTCAATAGCGCAACGTTATGAAATTCCAGTTTGGCTGAAAACCGATTTTCGACGCCAACTTTTGTCATTGTTGTAACAATAAAATTATTACAACAATGCAGATATATCCAAGTTGGCGCCCAAAACTAGTTTAACGTTTTTAATTAATATCTTTTTAATTAATTGCAATATCGGAATATAAATGGTCAAAACATGCATTGTCATCCAAACTAAACGTGTATACAAAATTTCAGCTCAATGGGAGGAAGATATCAGCTTCAAATTGAGTTGCAAGATTCCACCCGAACAAATTACATACATACATACATACATACATGTAAGTTAAATAAAAGCTTTAAAAAAAGCG